>JBBGZY010000510.1:4720000-4897500 GCA_037952925.1 Lithobates clamitans
TCATCTGCTTACACAGACCTCCCTGATGCAGATGAAAACGAAACAACATTCCTCAGAGTAATCTCCTCAGTATTCATCCACCTCAGCCAGCAACAGCCCAGCGAAAGCGAAGATGCGATTGGATTCAGCGGGAACCGGCACTGAGGTAAGCCCTGCATCTTTCACTACCTCATCTCAGCCATCTGCCATAGCAGCTTTCTCCACATCTGACCAACCTGTCTTGGACACTACCATGAAGGAGATGCTCATCTCCCTACAAAGATCCCTACATACTGAGATAGCATCCATGTTTAATAAATTCTCCTCTCATGTACACCTTATGGGAAAAAAAATTTACCACATTGAAAATCGCATGAGTGATATGACTGCAACTGTGAATGACCTTGTGGATGCACAAGACCATACTCATGTTGAACAGCAATGGATGAAAACCAAAATGGCGGACCTCGAGGACAGGTCCCAACGTAATAACGTCAAAATCAGAGGCATACCCGAAACCATCCTACCACATGACCTTAACACGTACGCCAGAAAGATGATCTCCACTATCTTGCCAGATCTGTCACCACTGGAGACCATAATAGACCGCATCCACCGCATTCCCAAACCGCCACACCTAGCGGCAGATATACCCAGGGATGTACTAATGAGGATCTATTTTTTTCCACACTAAGGATCAACTCCTATTCAAAACGAGACACATGAGCAAACTCCCTGCGCCATTCAATAACCTGCAGCTGTTTGCAGACTTGTTGCAATACACGTGACAACTCCGAAGACAACTAAACACCATAACCAAACCGCTAAACAATCACAAAATCCCATACCAATGGGGATTCCCAACTAAAATCATTGTCATCAAAAATGGAGTCAAACACATCATCACCACGGTCCAAGAAGGAATAAAACTCCTCAAACTATGGGATATCATCCCAGAGACACCTGAAATGCCAATCACTACCCACAGAGGGCCTGCACAATCCTCATATGTTAAGCCACCACCTACTGCACGTTGACACGACTCTGGTAGGCAATGCCAATTCAAATATAAATACCATACCATCCGGTCGGATGCCTTGTTCATTGCAGCTTATACCACAAACTCTCACCCCATTCAGTTAACACAGCCTGGTGTTAATAGGCTGTTTGAAGCAGTAGTTACGATATGTTTTCATACTGTTCTGTTTGAATTAATAAGCATTGTTTAACCTATCTTCCTCCTCTCATCCTTACCTCATCCTCATCACCCCCTTCCTCGATAGCTCCTGCTGAAGCAATACCAAAACTCGCTCCATGAAACCTTACAGGACCGCTCAGCAATCTCTCCAGTCATGAGTACTACCTATTTTGTTTAACACTACCACAAACCACACAAGATGCCAAAATTTCTTTAACTTAACGTTAAAGGGCTTAACCACCTCAAAACAGTGCATTTTCGCCCCCTTCCTGCCCAAGCCATTTTTCAGCTTTCAGCGCTGTCACATTTTGAATGACAATTGCGCGGTCATACAACACTTTACCCAAATAAAATTATCATTTTTTTCCCCACAAATAGAGCTTTCCTTTAGTGGTATTTGATCACCTATGCGGTTTTTATTTTTTGCGCTATAAGCAAAAGAAGAGTGACAAGTTTACAAAAAAAACCACAATAATTTTTACTTTTTGCTATAATAAATATCCAATTTTTTTTTTGGTTTGCGCAAAAGTTATAGCGTCTACAAAATAGGGGATAGATTTATAACATTTTTAATTTTTTTATATTTTTTTACTAGTAATGGCGGCGATCTGCGATTTTTATTGTGACTGCGATATTGTGGCGGACATATCGGACACTTTTGACACATATTTGGGACCATTCACATTTATACAGCGATCCGTGCTATAAAAATGCATTGATTACTGTATAAATGTGACAGGCAGGGAAGGGGTTAACACTAGGTGGTGATCGAGGGGTTAACTGTGTTGCTAGGGAGTGATTCTAACTCTAGGGGGAGGGGACTCACTAGGGGAGGAGACCGATCGGTGTTCCTCTGTACTGGGAACACACCATCGGTCTCCTCTCCTCTGAAAGGAATGTGGATCTGTGTGTTTACACACACAGATCCACGGTCCTGCTGTATTACCGGAAATCGCGGGTGCCCGGCGGACATCGTGGCCACCCGGCGGACATCGCGGCCGCCCGGCGGACATCACGGCCGCCGGGCACGTGCACCGGGTGCCCAGTGACATGGCGGGCGCGCGATCACTGTCGGCGTGCGCGCGCCCTCTGGTGGGCTGGGAATGCAAGGCCGCCATATGATGCCCGCCCGCCACGAGAGCTGTGCCGCCTGGCCGACAATTGACGGCCGACGGTCAGCAAGCAGTTAATCACCCAGCCAAAAGATCCTCCATGTGGAAAACAGCTAATGAATCTAAGTGTGATGTCCTTTGTCTCCAAGAGACTCACTTTAAGAAATCAGCTGAACCCCACTATGTCAATCGCCAGTTTACCCACACTTTTAAAGCTTCAGGACCTAATAAGAAAAATGGGGTCATGATAGCAATCAAAAATTCCCTCACCTTCACGCTAAACAATAGCATAGTAAATGAAGAAGGGAGATATCTGGCATTGGAGTGTACCTTAAACAAAACCAGATATACCATCGTCAATGTATACGCCTCCAACACTGGCCAACTCAGATTTCTGTCCAAACTAATGAAAAAGCTTAAAAAATTTTGCCAAGGATGTTTTGTTGTTTGTGGTGACTTTAATATAGTTCCTGATAACGAATTTGATACTTCATCCTGTACTTCCAGACCCTCCTCTCTTATGGGTTCCATCATCAGAAACAACAACCTGTACAACATCTGGAGATTCTTTTCCCACAGACATAATTCATACACCCAGATTGACTATTTTCTAGCTGATAAATGGACACTTACCAAAACAAAAGATTCTTCTATTGGAACAATCACTTGGTCGACCATGCCCCAATATCAAATAAAGTAGCTGACTACCCACATCCCACGTGACATACGGTGTGGAGAGCACTCTCCAGAACATTCTACCTACCTATGCAAACACCTTGAGGAATCCTTTGAATTAAACAAAGGATTGACTTCCAACAACACTATCCTCTGGAATGCCCATAAGGTGTTTGTTAGAGGAATTATTGTACAGCTCAGTGCAAGAGAGAAGAGGAGGAGATCACAGTGTCTAGACACTATAATATCTACTATTAAAATACTAGATGAACAAAATCAATCCAATCCTGATCCCACACTAAAAGAAAAATTAGTCCTCCTCAGGCAAGAACTTAAGAACATACTTTTAGAATCACATACCAAAATTCAAACAAAATTTAAAGCAAATCAATACACTAGAGGTAAGAAAGCAGGGAAAGCTCTAGCACTAAGAATCAAAGGCCATCACATTAAGTCAAAGATTCCATACCTTTTCCACCCAGCTACAAAACAAAAACTCATTGACCCTCAAGCTATTGCAGACGCTTTCAGGCACTACTACCAAACACTGTACAACCTAAAAGATAACACCAACACCATCCAACCATCCATAGCAGATATCAACTCATTTTTGCAGGAAATTAAGCTACCAAAACTCTCACAACAACATCTTAATGAACTGAACACACCATTCACCCACCTAGAGATTCTAAATATCATCTCTACCTTTCCATCTAACAAATCCCCAGGCCCAGATGGCCTAACAGGTGAATATTACAAACAATTTAGTACCACCTTAGCACCTTACCTTTCGCAAATGTGCAATGACGCTGTCTCCTCCTCTTCCCTCCCAAATGAAATGCTTAATGCGCTAATAATCACTTTTCCGAAGCCGGGGAAAGAACCTACCACACCTCAAAACTTCAGACCAATCTCGCTTCTTAATATAGATACAAAAATATATGCCAAAATCATAGCAACTAGCCTAGTACAAATTATGCCCCAGTTAATACACCCAGACAAATCTAGCTTCACAAAAGAAAGACAGACTTACGACGCAACCAGAAGACTTATAAACATAATTCATTATGCTGAGACCAACAGAATGCCTTCTCTGCTCCTATCTCTGGATGCAGAGAAGGCGTTCGATAGAGTCCACTGGGCCTACTTAGAGGTGACACTCCACAAATTTGGTTTCCAGGGTCATATCTTGTCAGCAATAATGGCCTTGTACTCATCCCCCTCAGCCCAAGTATACACGGAAGGGATGATTTCATGACCATTCCCAATCACAAATGGTACCCGCCAGGGATGTCCCTTATCGCCACTTATTTTCAACCTAATAATGGAGCCCCTGGCGGAACACATCAGAATGAATAGAAATATCATCGGCTTCATAATAGGACACACTGAACACAAAATTAACTTATTCGCTGATGATGTTATAATGATGCTCACTAACCCAGTCTCTTCCCTGGCTTCGGTTCAAAATGTCCTAATGAAATTCAGTTCTATTTCGTATTATAAAGTCAATGAAACCAAGTCCTACATTTTAGACCTAGGTCTTGATGCAATAACCAGTAATATCCTACGCAATCACTATATATACTCTTGGGCAGAAACAGGTATATCGTACTTAGGCATCACACTCACCAAATCAGTAAAAGGCTTATTTAACAATAACTACTTGGATACCAAACAAATGTTAATAAAGGAAACCACCAAATTAGCCAAATTCAAACTCTCTTGGTCAGGTAGGCTTGCAGCTTTTAAAATGCTCATACTACCTAGAATACTCTACACATTTCGCACACTTCCTATACTATTATCCAACTCCTATCTTAACTCCCTACAAACTATAATTAGCCACTATATATGGCAGAGTAAAAAAATGAGAACCAACCACTCTAAACTCATTAAACACAGACTGGTGGGAGGAATGGGATACACAGATATAAACTATTACTACCTAGCCACTATTCTCTCCCAACTCCAAGAATGGACACAAACCCACCAAACCACACTGTGGGAAAATATTGAAAACAATGCAACATCAGGCCCAAATCTCAAATACTGGTTACTTAGCACCTCTGCTCAGATCACAAATATACACCTGTGCTCACCAACCATACAAGCATCGATCAGAGCCTGGAGAATTCTCTACAACATTAGGTGGTCCTCGCTCACCACTAAACATATACATGTACCCCTGCAAACTCTCTACTATCTCCTGATCTGAACATCCCCAACTGGCTACTAACACACGCGTCATCCACTGTGGAACATAGAAACACAATCAAACATAAACCATTCTCATTGATCCAATCCACCTATAAAGCACCTACGTCAGACTTTCTCACTTACCATCAAATTCAAACATGCCTATCTAAACATTCGAAAATAGAAAGATCCTTACCTATTAAGCTATGGAACTTCTATTTCTCACAATAATCCCACCCAAAAGGTATCTCCTCATCTACTCCACATTACAAGAAAAAAATATCTTTTAAAAATCCAAACCATTCAATGACTGGGAAATGGACACCCAGCTACAATACTCAGACCAACAATGGCAACAGGCACTAAAATCGATCTATAAAGCCACACGATGCACTTCCTTATGGGAACTAACAAACAAATTAACACTCAGATGGTACTTGACGCCACTTAGACTGGCTAAATTCCAAACCAACACCACATCCCTCTGCTGGAGAAACTGCAACCACACAGGAACTCTAATTCACATTCTATGGCACTGCCCAAAAATAACAAATCTCTGGAAGGAAGTAGCACATCTGATTCAAGAAATAGGCCGCTTCCACCTCACTCTCACACCACAACTAGCTATCCTAAATATGATCCCGGATACAATTCCACACACATTCAAAACAATCCCCACTCACATTCTCCTTGCAACCAGATTACTTTTAACTAGAAATTAGAAATTACCTAACATCCCAACTATACTAGACATGATCACTCTGGTACACTTAAGCCGCGTACACACGGTCGGACTTTTCGTCTACAAAAGTTCGACGGACGCCGACGGACTAAAGCTGGCTGACAATCCGATCGTGTGTGGGCTTCCCCGGACCTTCAGCGGACATTCAGCGGACTTTTGCAGCCTCAAATCTGACGGACTTTAGATTTGAAACATGCTTCAAATCCTTACGTCGTAACTACGCCGGACCCAGAAATCCGCTCGTCTGTATGCTAGTCCGACGGACAAAAAAACGACGCATGCTCATAAGCAAAAACTAAACGGAAGCACTCGGTCTAGTAAAACTAGTGTTCATATTGTAGGTAGCACATTCCTCACGCTGCAAAATCTGTGATCGTTGAATGCAGTGCATTAATGTCTGCTTTAATAATGCTATAAGACCGAAGATGTTTTGCTGTTCATATTCAAACAGAGTTCTCCCAAACTGATTTCTGGATTCTTTTTTCTCTTTGATCTCATGAATGATATAGTATTATTTTTAAAAACAATGTCTCCATACTAATAATAATTTTTACACTTGTTTTTTTTTGGTGGAGTCATCTTTTATTTTAGATTTTCTCCAGATGTTTATTTTATGATTGTTGTCGAACTTATTTTATCTTTATCTAGTTTTTTTTTTTTTTTTTTGTGTTTGTAAAGTTACCATAAAGAACCATTTTTTTTTTTAGTTTTTTATTTCTTAAATTGAACACAAATACATTTTGATTTCATTTTTGTTTGTTTTTAATGTTGTTTGTTTTAACTTACCACAAAGAACCATTTTTTTGTTTATTGTGAATTTTTTTCTTTTGTATATAAAGTTAACACAAAGAACCGTTTTTGGTTATGTATCTTTTTTTTTTTAAAGTTACCACTAGAACATTATTAATGTATTTTTTGTGTGTTTTTGCAACCTCAAGGAGATTGTTGTCCCTTGTTAATTTGACATTGTGTCTAAATCAATGATTTAAAATAAAACACAAAGTCTTTTCATAAACTCAAATATCCATTTATTCATGGTCTAAATAAAATAAAGAGGAAGTCAACGCTGGAAAAAGTCTGTGGACAAGAAAATTGGGATCTTGAGGAGTCCATATAAGAGGGAGCACAATCTGGTCCAGGAATCCCAGAGATCAACAGCAGCAGCAGATGATATACATGTCCCCAGACTGTGGTACTACAACAGCCTGAGTCTTCTGTCAGACCAGACTGAACCCAGGTCATCACTTTCTTCTCTTCCCTGCAGTCTTTCCTCCATGCTGCCCTGCACCCTTCCCTGCAGCCATCTTTGGAGGCTGTGGCTCTGGTGTTTGAGTTGTGGCAGGAGGAGAAGGAGGAGGAGGAGGAGGGGGGCTGCCTCATGCAATTGTGTGTTGCTGGTTAGCGTGCCCTGCAGCCCCTTGTGTATTGTTTCCCCAAACAGTCTCTCACAAATGAGGCGTTGGCCCCACTCCATTTTAAACAGCCTGCTGGCTAAGTAGCACCCATAGGCCTCTTCAGCTTCGGGGGGGCTCGTTAAAAAATTGGTGGCCTCTCGCATGAGGCGCAGGGATGCCTCCTGTGTCACCGTCCCCTTCCTGGCCCTTTTTTTTGGAAGGCAGAGGGGAGGTACTTGTGATTGTGTCAGGCTCCTACTGGGCCCAGCCACCTCCTGCCTGACACTGGGTCCGGCCTCCTCCAGGATGACACTGGGTCCGGCCTCCTCCAGGATGATGCTGTATCCGGCCTCCTCCAGGCTGTCCATGGGCCCGGTCTCCTCCTGCCTGCCACTTTCCCCACATTCCTCCTGGCTGCCCTCATCCTGTGTATAGAAAAGGGACATAGTTTTAGTTTTTTTTTGGGGGGGTTCATCAATGACACACAATTTGCTTCTCATGACTTGCAAATTCAATGTGAATACATCTCTTAATAAAAGAGTCCAGAAATCAGACACCCTAATTTTTTGAAGCAGGTGACAAACATATTTCACCACTACTGTCAATTGATATGTATACATCATTTTTTGGTGAAAATTATTTGAATCATTTATAACATCCAGTAAACCTCATTATTATTAGGACAGTAAATATTTGTGAAATTAATTTACCTGACTCCAGATAGTCACATCCGGTTCATCCAGGATGGAAGACCCAGCTAGGTCCTTATCAGCCTCTGCTGGAGTGGAGGGAAGGGTGCATGGAAGGGTGCATGGAAGGGTGGAGGGAAGGGTTGAAAGTGATGCCCTGGCTTCAGTCTGGTCATCAAGAAACCATAGTTTATTGTAGTACCACAGCCTGGGTACATATACATCATCTGCTGATGCTCCTGATCTCATGGATTCCTGGATCTTGTTATGCTCCCTCTTATACATGTTCCTCAAGATCCCAATTTTCTTTAACAACGTCTCCATTGTTGCTTCTGGGATGGTCGTCTGGACAAATGTCAGAATTCTCTCCAGCATTGACTTCCTGACATGCTTTAAATAATATTGAGGGTGTTTCACCTCCCACAGATTCCTCATCTCTCTATATTTGTCTCTGAAAGCTGACAAAAATTCAGGATCTTTAAATTGGGCATTCATAATGTCTGTAAAAGATAAAGACACAAGACAAAAAACACTTATTCTGTTTCTGCTAAACCCTCATCATCTTATCCCTATGTAGGCCTCATCAATCTGTCAAGCCATATAGGCTGCTTGCTACAAAGTTTTACCAAATTTATAAATTTAAACTTACCTTCGTTTAGTAGCGTCCCGGTCCACTATCACCTACGCACAGAACGTACGTATGACACAATACGTAACAACGTTTTATACACTGCACATACATAATACTCCGCCTGCTTGGCCCGCCCCTGACGTTCTTTTTGGTTACGCATATACCCCGCCCTTGACTCTACGCACAGAACGTACGTACGTACGACACGTGCGCAAGAACCCTCTTTATACACTGCGCATGTGTGAAACTCCGCCTGCGTCGCCCGCCCCTGACATTTAATTTTAACTCATGTTCTCCGCCCCTTAACTCTACGCACAGAACGTACGTACGACATGTGCGCAAGGCCCCTCTTTATACACTGCGCCTGTGTGAAACTCCGCCTGCGTCGCCCGCCCCTGACGTTCGATTTTAACTCATATTCTCCGCCCATTTTTTGTACGGTGCGTAGTGGGGTGAATAATGGCGGAGACACATCAGGTGTGTACTACCTCAGGTAGCGAAGAAAGCCCGGAGGCCGGAACGTCACGATGTGGGAAGCCGAGATTTAAGGCCTCCAATATGTCCTTTAAAGAGATGGTGGAAATGGTGGCAATTCTTAAAAAAAAGGACTATGATGGGAAGTATGAGCCGTACGCCCTGCCAAATTTGAGAAAAGCCAAAATAATGGCAAAGGTGGTGAAGAAATTACATGTTTCTTTTGGGGTACAGCGCTCGAAGGATCAGATTCGAAAAAGATGGTCCGACCTGAAACTCTGGGAGCCGGATCAGTACAGACGGATCCGTAAAGTGCTGAAAAAAAAGTAAGTACTTGTCGTGTTTTCCTCTTCTGTTTATTACCTTGTATACTGCTCCATGTGGTTTTCTTTACTATACGATTTTTGCATCGTTTGAAACAATGTTTTAATAAACCTCAATATATATATATCTATATATATATAGATATATATATATATAAATCTATATATATCATATATATGATATATAATCTCTATCTATCTATCTATCTATCTGTCTCTCTGTCTGTCTGTCTGTCTGTCTGTCTGTCTCTCTGTCTGTCTGTCTGTCTGTCTGTCTGTCTGTCTGTCTGAAATTATACATTTAGTAAACTAGGAACTCTACACAAACAGACAATTTGTACACCACTTCACTACAATGTTTGAAGATTAGTATGTACTAAAATATCTGTGTGCTAAGTATATTAATTTTTTGGTTGACATAGGGGAAAAAACACTCAGCCAAGAAGAACCCAGTCCCCCCCAACCAAAAGAACATACTTGGGAAATCAGCCCAAGCCCCACTGAGGATGTGGAGGAAGGAGAGGTGGGCGACATGGGCACCCCACCAGGTGAGTGTCTGACACACCAGCTTACGATAATCTATGCATGGCTGCCTTTTATTTTATGTAATTTTTTAACTCTATTTTAGGTGATCTGGTTGTGCTTGACTCAAGCAACAGCGCCACCCCCAGGATGTTGATGAAGTATGCGACATGGGCACCCCACCAGGTCAGTGTCTGAGACACCAGCTTATGGTAAGGTAAACTATGTATGTCTGCATATTTCTAAACACATCTTTTTTTCATTCTATTTTAGGTCCAAGTGACTATTTCACAACAGACAGTGCCCAACGACTAATTTCTAAAATAATGGCCTGGAATAGGGAGATTGATCAAATGCGGAATCGGCTGGATCGTATGCAGCAGGAAATGAAGGACATGATTGATGTTTTGGGTCGAATCTAAATGCCCTTTTTCAACCCCAAAAACATCGATCATGTCCTTCATTTCCTGGTTTGCTGACCCCATTCTGGGCCTTCTCTTTTGTATTTTGTGGAAATTATATGCCTGTTTAACAACATAAAAAAACAAAAATTAGCAAAAAATGGAGGCCTGTTTTGAAAAAAAAAAAAAAACTAGAGGCCTGTTTTCCCAAATAAAAAAAAATGTTTACAAACATTTTTTTTAAAAATAGAGGCCTGTTTTTTTTTTTTTTTTTTTTAAAAAACCTGTTTTTAAAAAAACAAAAAAAAGGCCTGTTTTTAGAAAATTAAAAAAAAAAAAAGGCCTGTTTTTAATAAATCAAAAAAAAAAATTAAATAAATAAAAAAAGAGGCCTGTTTGTTAAAATCAAAATAAAAAAAATTATATTTTAAATTAAAAAAAATATAACTAATTATATTTTTCCAAATTTGTCAATATATTGATATATTTTTGACTATGAACATTTTATACTAATGCTTAAGTGAATGTTTACAGAATATTAAAACATCTGTTTAGTAATTAACTAAATGTGTGGTTTGTTATTTCAATGCTCGGTATCAGTTTGTTTAAATTTAAAATAGTTGTTTACAGTGACAATGGAGCTTATTTAGTCAAGGAAAATACACTTGGCACTACAAGTGCTCTACCATAACCTAGGAGAAAGCCAAAAAGAAAGGCAAGCAATAAATATAATTCAATATTTCATCAAGATTTTTTTAATTTGATAAGTTAGATATCCTGGTCCATTGCAATGGCCCCCCTACCCATAAAATAATTTAAATATTGCTCTCGAACTGGACGGACACTTTGGGAGGCCAAGCCAGTACAGGCAGTATCCAGGCCCCTAAGATTGTCACTGATAAGTCCAGCCTCAGGCCCAACTGGCACAATATAATTTGTGCAATGTTTGTGCAAAAAGTTGTGCAGGATGCAGCACGATAAAATTATAAAATTAAGTTTGTATTCCGCCAAGTTAATGGATGTTTGAAACAGGCGGAACCGGCTGGCCAAAATCCCAAACGCATTCTCAACAACTCTTCTAGCTCTGGCCAGCCAGAAATTAAAAACCCTCCTCTCCGGGGTGAGGGTTCTTTTGGGGAATGGCCTCATGAGGTGCTTGCTTAGAGCGAAGGCTTCATCTGCTATGAAGACAAAGGGGAGTCCTTCCACATTATCCGCATCAGGTGGCAATCCCAGGCCACCACTCTGGAGACGCTGGCAGAACTCCGTCTGGGCAAATACACCTCCATCTGACATCCGGCCATTCTTCCCCACGTCCACATAGAGAAATTCATAGTGTGCCGACACCACCGCCATTAAAACAATACTATGGAACCCCTTATAATTAAAATAGAATGACCCCGAATGGGGTGGTGGCACGATGTGGACATGTTTCCCATCTATAGCCCCTCCACAATTGGGAAAGTCCCAACTGGTGGCAAAATGGGATGCCACAGTCTGCCATTCCTGTGACGTTGAAGGAAACTGGGGAATCAAACAAGAAAACAAAACTCAGTAATTTATAAAAGAACATTGCAACAACATTATACACTTAAAACATTATTGCCCAGCATCAGTATAACATTAAATAATTGAAATCTTCTTGAATAAATAATATGGAAAGGCACACTTATCAGATTGCTCACCCCCTCTGATGGCACATTGTTACATTTTAGGGGGTGGTGAAATTAGAAATGAATTAAAAGTTTAAGGACACGCAGGGTTTTATTGACTAAAGGCTACAAGACTGTGCAGTTGTCGCACTCTGCAAGTGCAGTTGCTCCACAGCTTAGTAAATGAGGTAAGGTAAAAAGGCTTTCATGTTGCAAGGAGTACCCAATCACATGCAAGGGCAATTCATCCAAACACTTTGTGGCTTGCACATGATTGGATGATGGAAATTAGCAGAGCTTCTGCTCATTTACTAAAGCACTGGAGCAAATGCACTTGCAGAGTGCAACATATATTTGCTTTGTAAAAATCAACACCACAGAACATTATAGCAAATTATTAGGGGGGGTTTGGAAATCAAGTTAATTAACATGCACACTATTTGGATTGAGTTTAGGTGGGGGGAGGGGTTTGGAAATCAAGTTAATTACATGCACACTATTTGGATTGAGTTTAGGTGGGGGGAGGGGTTTGGAAATCAAGTTAATTACATGCACACTATTTGGATTGAGTTTAGGTGGGGGGAGAGGTTTGGAAATCAAGTTAATTACATGCACACTATTTGGATTGAGTTTAGGGGGGGGGGTTGGAAATCTAGTTTAGGACACGCACACTATTTGGATGAAGTTTAGGGGAAACAAAATACAATGCAGCTGACTAAATACATTCAAACTGAGTAGACTAGGTGGATATGTGCCCAGCATTGTATGCTGGGGAGGTTAGTGAAGGCAAATATACATGCATAAAAAATCAAAAGTAATAGTGCGCCAACCAGGACAAAGAAAAAGCTGCCAACACAACATCAGACAAATTGTGGTGAAGGTATGGTGTGGATAAGTGTGGCGCTAAAAAAAATTTATAAATGTACGTTAGTGAGCAAAGTCAGACAGAATATGCTCTGAAAGACAATATGCACAATAAAGTGTATTAATGAAACTTAATTATAAGTGGAAGTGACAGCAATACATATCCTAGAGTAATTGGATAGAACCACACAAGTGAAACATATATAAGCTGTTAGCTGACACTGGCAGGAAAAAATGTGAATAGGATATAAAGAGATCCTACAGTTACTACACATCCCAATAATGGGAAGGAGTAGTAAAATAAAGGTGAAGCAAAAAATTGATATCGAATTTCTAAGACATCATTAAGCTACAGTATATTGCCCAGAATGTGTTGTCAAAACAAATGGTGAGAAAATGAAACAAACAATAATGAAATTGTGGGCTAGGAACATGTGGGCTAGTGCTAGGACATCAAACATAAACTAATAAGTTGCTGATATAACTAAAAGTCCAGAAATCAATAGGTGTACATCTGAAAACAAAGACTGAAGAGATCAACAACAACCGAAGATGGAAATAGGAGTCCCTTAAATCCGGGAATGGCATCCACAGAATGGGGTTTCCAGCTTGTATGTAAAAAGGGATAGGTGAAGGTACCCTTACCAGCAGTGATGGACTCTCAGCCAGCGGCTTGAGAGTCAGACAGGCTTGTAATGGAGCAGGGGAAACAACTCGTTGTCCCCAATGGCAGAAGTTGATAGGAGAATCAAGGCACTAACCAACCGACACTCACTGGTCTCACTGACTCTCGGCTTCGATTGTGCAGGGGAAGGGCTGTTCACCACAGATTAGACTCCATGAAGTAGGTAAAGATCCTCAAGGGAAGAGAGATCAAAAAGGGAGGCTCCCCATAGTGTAAATCAGCTTATCCAAAAGCTTTTATTAAAATAGTAAAAAATACACTCTGGCTCATAAATAAAAGTCAGGTAGAACGGTTAAAAAGCGCTTAGATCAAATGGTGGCAAGACAGGCATAGCAAACCCAACGCGTTTCGTCCGATAGGACATCAACAGGGGTATATGACTGTCTGCCACTCGTGCCTGTATATATACATAACCTCATAATACACAAATAATAACAGCTGTTCATGTCATGAGTGCCGCCACTTCCGGGTCGCCGGAAGATGGCGTCAGTATTCATAATCAACCAATCGGGATGGCTCTCAAAATCGTCCATGACCAAGCCTCAATCTGAATGACCCAATCAAGACAGACTACGGATGGCGTCAGGGTCAAATTACCCTGTTCCTTCAACTAGACTGGCCCTTTGGGAAAACGTCGCTCCCCGTGACCAATCACAGACGGAGGTGGGGCTATTGTGCGGCATCCAATCGGGAATTGCGCAGAGGGCGTGTGACGTCACTCCGGCAAATAGCCGGAAATAGTGAGGACGTTGGAAGCTGTGAGACACGGATGTGGGCCGCGCCACACAATAACAGGTCACGTGGGCATGAAACGTCACTCGGCTGATGGCAGGAAGTGACGAAAACGAAGGCTGTGAGGCGCAAATGCGGGTCACGCCTCACTATAACGGGACCCGTGTGCATCAAATAGGAAGCAAATAAAAGGCATTGGAACGCAAATGCGGTCCAGCCAACAATAATAGAATGAACCCCATAACAATATGTACTGAGCGGCTGACATGGCACAAACATTGCTGGACAAGGGAGAAAATACATTTTATAATACATGATAATGTGTAATCAGTATAATGTCACAACACAGTGGGATCCATGATGGATTTACCACATTAATAGATCACAGTAAACTTCAAATATAGCAGTAATATCACGAAGAGCTATAAGTGAAGGATTGCAATATAAGATAAGGGCATTTGGAAAATAAGAAAGTAAAGCTTAAATGTCCATGTGACCATTTGGAAACTAAGAAATTTTTTAAACCCACCGACCGGAATGGTTACATTCCGGTCGATAGCTGTCATCACTCTACCTGGCTAAAATCAGTACCAAGCAGCCAGTTTACGCGGATTAGACGCAACTGTAGCAATCTTAATGATTATTTACACCAAACACAGATTTTGAAGTCTAGGTTTGTGAATAAAGGTTACGATCCGGTAGAAATCGATAAGGAAATACTAATATCGCTAAGGTCAGCAGAGAGTCTCTGTTAGTAGGAAAACCCAAAGGTGGTCCCGATAATAAACACAAATGGTCCCTTGTGACAAATTTCTCTGTACAACACAGACAGATCAAGGAGATTTTATCGAGACACTGGAGGGTCTTGAAGAATGACCCAATATTAGGCCCCGTGCTTCCAGAATGAGGTGGTGTTATTTACAGAGGGGCTCCATCCATTAAAAGTCAAATTGCTCCCAACATCATTGACCCCCCTGCGATTCGTTCTTTCTTTCACAACATGAAAGGATTTTTCCCTTGCAAACGGTGCAACGTTTGTATACACAATATATGTGGGCGGAGGAGAACGGAGACGTTTTCTTCCACCTCTACAGGGAAGGAATACCAGATAAAACATTTTTTGATATGCGAAACGAGATACGTGGTCTACTTGATCACGTGTCCTTGCAAAAGATAGTATGTGGGACGCACTATTCGTACATTTGCAGTAAGAGGTAATGAACATATAGCCAACATCAAAAAGGGTCTTACAAACCACAGTGTCCCTAAACACTTTTTGCACTGTCATAACCAGAATCCAAATGGAACTCAGTTCCAAGTTATCGATAAATTCATCCCTCATTGGAGGGGCGAATCTATGAAGAGGGGCGTGTCAAGATTAGAGACCTTTTGGATCCACCAATTAAAATGCTACTTGCCATTTGGTCTCAATATTGATTGGGACATAAATGCTTTTATCAATCAGTCTTGATTTTGTTACCCCCCCCTTTGTCTTACTACCCCCTTTTTGCCTTTATGACCAGCTATTCATTATTTATGTCGACCAGCTATTAGATGTTTCAATATCATCTACATTTATTTATTGTTTTACACACTTATTATACCGGTGGGATGGTTCCCTGATTCCAACTTGGTTCACCATGTACCCAATGGTCATTCATTGAGTAGTTGTTCATTTTTTCATGCCAAGAATATTTATATCTATTTTATTTTATTCATAGCTTTTAAGGTTTGTTTGTTATTTACTTTCATGGACATTTAAGCTTTACTTTCTTATTTTCCTAATGCCCTTATCTTATATTGCAATCCTTCACTTATAGCTCTTCGTGATATTACTGCTATATTTGAAGTTTACTGTGATCTAATAATGTGGTAAATCCATCATGGATCCCACTGTGTTGTGACATTATACTGATTACACATTATCATGTATTATAAAATGTATTTTCTCCCTTGTCCAGCAATGTTTGTGCCATGTCAGCCGCTCAGTACATATTGTTATGGGGTTCATTCCTCTATTATTGTTGGCTGGACTGCATTTGCGTTCCAATGCCTTTTATTTGCTTCCTATTTGACGCACACGGGTCCCGTTATAGTGAGGCGTGACCCGCATTTGCGCCTCACAGCCTTCGTTTTCGTCACTTCCTGCCATCAGCCGAGTGACATTTCACGCCCACGTGACCTGTTATTGTGTGGCGCGGCCCGCATCCACGTCTCACAGCTTCCAACGTCCTCACTATTTCCGGCTATTTGCCGGAGCGACGTCACACGCCCTCTGCGCGATTCCCGATTGGATGCCGCACAATAGCCCCACCTCCGTCTGTGATTGGTCACGGGGAGCGACGTTTTCCCAAAGGGCCAGTCTAGTTGAAGGAATAGGGTCATTTGACCCTGACGCCATCCGTAGTTTGTCTTGATTGGGTCATTCAGATTGAGGCTTGGTCATGGACGATTTTGAGAGCCATCCCGATTGGTTGATTATGAATACTGACGCCATCTTCCGGCGACCCGGAAGTGGCGGCACTCATGGCATGAACAGCTGTTATTATTTGTGTATTATGAGGTTATGTATATATACAGGCACGAGTGGCCGACAGTCATATACCCCTGTTGATGTCCTATCGGACGAAACGCGTTGGATTTGCTATGCCTGTCTTGCCACCATTTGATCTAAGCGCTTTTTAACCGTTCTACCTGACTTTTATTTATGAGCCAGAGTGTATTTTTTACTATTTTAATAAAAGCTTTTGGATAAGCTGATTTACACTATGGGGAGCCTCCCTTTTTGATCTCTCTTCCCTTGAGGATCTTTACCTACTTCATGGAGTCTAATCTGTGGTGAACAGCCCTTCACCTGCACAATCGAAGCCGAGAGTCAGTGAGACCAGTGAGTGTCGGTTGGTGAGTGCCTTGATTCTTCTATCAACTTCTGCCATTGGGGACAACGAGTTGTTTCCCCTGCTCCATTACAAGCCTGTCTGACTCTCAAGCCGCTGGCTGAGAGTCCATCACTGCTGGTAAGGGTACCTTCACCTATCCCTTTTTACATACAAGCTGGAAACCCCATTCTGTGGATGCCATTCCCGGATTTAAGGGACTCCTATTTCCATCTTCGGTTGTTGTTGATCTCTTCAGTCTTTGTTTTCAGATGTACACCTATTGATTTCTGGACCTTTAGTTATATCAGCAACTTATTAGTTTATGTTTGATGTCCTAGCACTAGCCCACATGTTCCTAGCCCACAATTTCATTATTGTTTGTATCATTTTCTCACCATTTGTTTTGACAACACATTCTGGGCAATATAGTTTAATGATGTCTTAGAAATTCAATATCAATTTTTTGCTTCACCTTTATTTTACTACTCCTTCCCATTATTGGGATGTGTAGTAACTGTAGGATCTCTTTATATCCTATTCACATTTTTTCCTGCCAGTGTCAGCTAACAGTATATATATTTTTCACTTGTGTGGTTCTATCCAATTACTCTAGGATATGTATTGCTGTCACTTCCACTTATAATTAAGTTTCATTAATACACTTTATTGTGCATAACGTCTTTCAGAGGATATTCTGTCTGACTTTGCTCACTAACGTACATTTATAAAATTTTTTTAGCGCCACACTTATCCACACCAAATATACATGCATGACAAAAAAGAACAGGAAAAAATTCCAGCACGCGTGAGGAGAAAAAGGGGACATTCACACTATATTGCAATGATGGTAAGTAGTGCTTGGGTTAAGAAATACATTACATTAATCAGAGATTAAAGAAAAGAACATGTGATGCTAAGAAAAGAAAAAATTCTTACCTTAATATAGTCCTTCTGCAGGACCTGGTTGATGACAGAACAGGTCTCTGGGATAATGATCCCCAGAGCCTGGGGGGAGATGCCTGTCGAGAACTTGAGGTCCTGCAGGCTTCTCCCTGTTGCCAAGTACCGCAACGTGGCAACTAGCCTCTGCTCCGGAGTGATGGCTTGCCTCATGCAGGTATCTTGCCTGCTGATATAGGGGTCAGCAAAGCCAACAAACTGTCAAAAACGGGGTCCGTCATCCGGAGAAAGTTCCTGAAATCCTCAGGATTATTCTCACGGATCTCACGGAGCAATGGCATGTGACAGAACTGGTCACGCTGAAGCAAATAATTCTTGGTCCATGAACTCCTCCTCGCCCTGTTCATTAACTGGTCTTGGGCTGAAGGATGAACTACAGCACCAAGCACATACAATGCATGAGCTCGACGACGAGTACATACAGGTAACATGGCTTCAAAATGGTCGGCTGGTCAGAACGCACTTAACAGAACGCACTGAAGAACAGCAAGGCCTGTGAAGAGCGACCTGAAAATCAGGAACGAGCGGACAATAAAACAAAGATTTCTCAATGCCAACTGACCAAACGCACAGAAAAGCAGATACAAACCTCACAAGCACAGACTGAACAACAGTTAAAACAAACTGAAAAATACGAGTCTCACAAGCGCGAATCGTCTCTCACCAAACTTCTACTAACACAAGATAAACACGAGATTAGCAGAAGGAGCCCAAAGGGTGTCGTACGGGCTATTGAACTTCCGTTCTATAGTCTCGTCGGACTTGGTGTACGTCACCGCGTACTAGGCTGTCGAACTTTTGTGTGATCGTGTGTAGGCAAGTCTGTTCGTTAGAAAGTCTGCCGCAAGTCCGCCGCAAGTCCGCCAAAATCCGCCGAAAGTCTGTCGGACGGGCTGTCTGACTTTTGTAGACGAAAAGTCCGACCGTGTGTACGCAGCATTACACTACACCTACGAACTCATAGGGTCAAGAGGTTTCGCCTCACGCTCCAACATACAAAAAAGATGGCTGCAATGGCAAAACTGGTATAACGGAAGAATTGCATAATTTTCCTCTTAAATAATTATCCTTCTTATTCTGTGTACATCTGTCTGGATGCTTTAACGCAAGTATAATCCGCATAGAGCTCTCACTCTCTTCCCACCCCTTTCCCCCTTACTCCCCTCCTACCCCTTTCTCTCAAAAGTTCTCCAATTACACTATTGTTGTTTTAACTCAATTCCTCCTTTCCTATAACAAAACATGTGTACTACTGTTCTTAGATGACTAAGACATACTGAAAGTGTAAATTACATTATTGTCAAAATGTAAAATTCAATAAAAATCTATTTTCAAAAAAATATATATAAAAATATATATAAATTTATACTACACAACAACATTGTTGCCAGTACCAGCAGTTGTATCTCGGCAATAGAGTTTTATGTGCTGTTTCCATTGGAACAACATACCATCCTGATACCAGTCTGGTATTTACCATTGTTTTACCTGATCTAGAGCAGTGCACTGACACACTTAATCTATGTGAGTGCCCCAGTTGGGGGCCTTTTCTGCTTTCTGTTTAATAAACCATTAAAACTCTACTACACTATCAAGTCTTTTTTTTTCTACACTCACCGAGCTATCATACTGACGAGTCCAGGATTCTGGTGTAACTACAAGAGCCCAGAGGTGGTTCATATGCGTGTTTTTACTGTGCTTAGTTGCAAGCTCACACACTCTGAGGTGAGCATTAAATACCTAAGGGGAGCACCAGAGTGAGGAACACCACCGCATGTTCTGGATTTTATAATCGCATGAACTTTATTGCACTTTGCGGTTTTATAATTGCATGAACTTTATAATCGCATGAACTTTATTTCATCTGGATAGACTTTTTGGATACCATACACTTGTACAGAAGCACTTCTTTGAACAACCCAGCAATGCAATATTGATATACTATATAATACTGGATGCTATGCACATGCACAGGAGCACTTTTTTATGCATTAGTGGGTCACTGATAATCGATACAGGATCATAAAAGTGGGAATTGCACCTCTTTGCACAGTAGCACTTTATATCTATTATCATCATTGTTTATGCTTTTATATACACATTTTTTACTTTTAATATATGTGTAATATGTATATTTATTTTTAATATATGTGTTCATTTATTGCACTATTGTCACTTTACACTGTTAGGAAAGACCGTTTTTTTCACTATTGGAGGTTTTTTAGATGTTTCTATTTACACTGGTATAGTGTATAACTTTGGAAAGCGCAGCGTATATATTTATACTAATAATACTGTCTTCATCAGCAAATCCTTGAATATAGTCCCTTATTGTCCCCTCCATTAGTAGACATAACATAGTTTCTAACATCCCCTCTAATAGTTTCTAACGTAACATACTATTTATGTTAGACTGACTGGCCTGTAGTTTCCAGGAATATATCTCTGTCCTTTTTTAAATATTGATATGATGTTGGCCCTTTACCAATCCACTGGTACCATTCCTGTCAGTATATTGTCCATAAAAAAATAGCAATAGAGGTCTATATATTGAGTTCTTTAAGGACCCTTGGGTGTAATCCATCTGGTAATAGTGATTTATTTGCCTTAAGCTTTTCAAGTCTTTTTTGGACACTGCCCAGATAGCAAGCAATTGTTTGAAAATTACTTGCAAAGCTCTTGCTAAACTTGCCAAGCTTGACAAGTTTGTTGCACAATTGCAGCAAGTCTGTATTGCATGACTGCTCAACTTTCTTTGCAAATATTCTGCAAGTCTGCTGCAAGTTCTGGTTCAGTTATGTTGTGTAATAGTTATCTGATCACAGGGGCCACTGTGGCTTAATTTTCATTATTGCTCCCTGCTGTGTGTAAGGTTTTTCTTTAATTGGTGCTGGGTTGTGGTGTGCAGAGAGGTGAGTGCTATCTATGAGATCTGATATGGAGTTCAGAGAGGTAGAAATCAAGGAGTGACTAACCCTAATATCCCATTGGTGGAGCGCAATTTGGAATGTTTTATTTTTTCCTTGTTTATATGCTAGCATTTCACCTTAACCACTTCAGCCCCAGAAGGATTTACCCCCTTCCTGACCAGAGCACTTTTTACAATTTGGTACTGCGTCACTTTAACTGCTAATTGCGCGGTAATGCAATGAAGTACCCAAACAAAATTTGCATCCTTTTCTTCCCACAAATAGAGCTTTCTTTTGATAGTATTTGATCACCTCTGCGGTTTTTATTTTTTGCGCTATAAATGGAAAATACGGAA
Organism: Lithobates clamitans; assembly: GCA_037952925.1. NCBI lineage: Eukaryota > Metazoa > Chordata > Amphibia > Anura > Ranidae > Lithobates > Lithobates clamitans. The sequence goes on from JBBGZY010000510.1 coordinate 4,741,377, forward strand.
AATTTTGAAACAAAATGATATTTAGTACTTTTTGTTATAAAAAAATCCAATAAACTCAATTTTAGTCAAACATTTAGGCCAAAATGTATTCGGCCACATGTCTTTGGTAAAAAAAAGTCAATAAGCGTATATTTATTGGTTTGCGCAAAAGTTATAGCGTCTACAACCTAGGGTACATTTTCTGGAATTTACACAGCTTTTAGTTCTTGACTAGTTTATCTCATTTCTTGAGGTGCTAAAATGGCAGGGCAGTACAAACTCCCCCCAAATGACCCCATTTTGGAAAGTAGACACCCCAAGGAAATTGCTGAGAGGCCTGTTAAGCAAACTGAATATTATTTTTTTTTGAATCAAGTGATTGAATAATGATAAAAAAAAAAATTACAAAAAGTTGTCACTAATTGATATATTGCTCACACATGCCATGGTTATATGTGGAATTGCACCCCAAAATACATTTAGCTGCTCCTCCTGAGTATGGGGATACCACATGTGTGATTTCTAAGGGTGTAAATTTTTTATTTCATTCCTCACTACCTATCACAATTTTGAAGGCCATAAAATGCCAAGATGCCACAAACCCCCCAAATGACCCCATTTTGGAAAGTAGACACCCCAAGCTATTTGCTGAGAGGCATGTTGAGTCCATGGAATATTTTATATTTTGACATAAGTTGCGGGAATATTACAAACTTTTTTTATTTTGCACAAAGTTGTCACTAAATGATATATTGCTCACACAGGCCATGGGCATATGTGGAATTGCACCCCAAAATACATTCTGCTGATTCTCCTGAGTATGGGGATACCACATGTGGAGGACTTTTTGGGAGCCTAGCCGCGTACGGGGCCCTGAAAACCAAGCACCGCCTTCAGGATTTCTAAGGGCATACATTTTTGATTTCACTCCTCACTACCTATCAGTTTTGAAGGCCATAAAATGCCCAGATGGCACAAAACCCCCCAAATGACCCCATTTTAGAAAGTAGACATCCCAAGCTATTTGCTGAGAGGCATGTCGAGTCCATGGAACATTTTATATTTTGCCACAAGTTGCGGGAATATGACAAACTTTTTTTTTTTCTTGCACAAAGTTGTCACTAAATGATATATTGCTCAAACATGCCATGGGCATATGTGGAATTACACCCCAAAATACATTCTTCTGCTTCTCCTGAGTACGGGGATACCACATGTGTGGGACTTTTTGGGAGCCTAACTGGATACAGGGCCCCGAAAACCAATCACTGCCTTCAGGATTTCTAAGGGCATACATTTTTGCTTTCACTCCTAATACCTGTCACAGTTTCGTAGGCCATAAAATGCCAAGATAGCACAACCCCCCCCCCAAATGACCCCATTTTGGAAAGTAGACACCCCAAGCTATTTGCTGAGAGGCATGGTGAGTATTTTGCAGCTCTCATTTGTTTTTGAAAATGAAGAAAGACAAGAAAAATGTATTTTTTTTTATTTTTTTCAATTTTCAAAACTTTGTGACAAAAAGTGAGGTCTGCAAAATACTCACCATACCTCTCAGCAAATAGCTTAGGGTTTCTACTTTCCAAAATAGTGTCATTTGTGGGGGTTTTGTGCCATCTGGGCATTCCATGGCCTCCGAAACTGTCATAGGCAGTGAAGAGTGAAATCAAAAATTTACACCCTTAGAAAGCCTGAAGGTGGTGCTTGGTGTTTGGGATCCCGTACATGGCTAGGCTCCTAAAAAGTCTCACACATGTGGTATCCCCAAACTCAGGAGAAGTAACAGAATGTATTTTGGGGTGTAATTTCACATATTCCCATGGCATATTTGAGCAATATATCATTTAGTGACAACTTTATGCAAAAAAAAAGTGTCTTTTTCCCGCAACTTGTGTCACAATATAAAATATTCCATGGACTTGACATGCCTCTCAGCAAATAGCTTGGGGTGTCTACTTTCCAAAATAGGGTCATTTGGGGGGGTGGGTTTGAACTGTCCTGGCATTTTATGCACAACATTTAGAATCTTATGTCACACATCACCCACTCTTCTAACCACTTGAAGACCAAGCCCTTTCTGACACTTTTTGTTTACATGAAAAAATTATTTTGTTTGGCAAGAAAATTACTTTGAACCCCCAAACATTATGTATTTTTTTTAAAGCAAACACCCTACAGATTAAATAGGTGGGTGTTTTTTTTTTTTTTTCACACAATTTGCGCAGCAATTTTTCAAATGCATTTTTGGGGAAAAACACACTTTTTAAAATTTTAATGCACTAAAACACACTATATTTCCCAAATGTTTGATGAAATAAAAAAGATGATCTTAGGCCGAGTACATGGATACCAAACATGACATGCTTTAAAATTGCGCACAAACGTGCAGTGGCGACAAACTAAATACATTTTTAAAAGCCTTTAAAAGCCTTTACAGGTTACCACTTTAGATTTACAAAGGAAGTCTACTGCTAAAATTACTGCCCTCGATCTGACCTTCGCAGTGATACCTCACATGCATGGTGCAATTGCTGTTTAAATTTGATGGCAGACAGATGCTTGCGTTCGCCTTTGCGCGAGAGCGGGGGGGACAGGGGTGCTTTTTTTATTATTATTGTTTTTTTCTTTTTTATCTTATTTTTAAACTGTTCCTTTCATTTTTTTTTTAGCATTTTTATTGTTATCTCAGGGAATGTAAATATCCCCTATGATAGCAATAAGTAGTGACTAGGGATAAGCCAAACACCCCCCTGTTCGGTTCGCACCAGAACATGTGAACAGGAAAAAAGTTTGTTCGAATACGCGAACACCCTTAAAGTCTATGGGACACGAACATGAATAATCAAAAGTGCTAATTTTAAAGGCTTATATGCAAGTTATTGTCATAAAAAGTGTTTGGGGACCTGGGTCCTGCCCCAGGGGATATGGATCAATGCAAAAAAAAGTTTTAAAAACGGCCGGTTTTTTAAGAGCAGTGATTTTAATAATGCTTAAAGTCAAACAATAAAAGTGTAATATTCCTTTAAATTTTGTAGCTGGGGGGTGTCTATAGTATGCCTGTAAAGGGGCGCATGTTTCCTGTGTTTAGAACAGTCTGACAGCAAAATGACATTTCAAAGGAAAAAAGTCATTTAAAACTACTCGCGGCTATTGCATTGTCGGGCTGACAATACACATAAAAGTTCATTGATTAAAACGGCATGGGAATTCCCCACAGGGGAACCCCGAACCAAAATAAAAAAAAACAAATGACGTGGGGGTCCCCCTAAATTCCATACCAGGCCCTTCGGTTCTGGTATGTATATTAAGGGGAACCCCAGCCAAAATTTAAAAAAAAATTATGTGGGGGTCCCCCTAAATTCAATACCAGACCCTTCAGGTCTGGTATGGATTTTAAGGGGAACCCCGCGCCAAAAAAAAAAAACGGGGGTCCCCCCAAAAATCCATACAAGACCCTTATCCGAGCATGCAACCTGGCAGGCTGCAGGAAAAGAGGGGGGACGAGGTAGCGCCCCCCTCCTGAACCGTACCAGGCCACATGCCCTCAACTTTGGGAGGGTGCTTTGGGGTAGCCCCCCAAAACAGCTTGTCCCCATGTTGATGAGGACAAGGGCCTCATCCCCACAACCCTGGCCGGTGGTTGTTGGGGTCTGCGGGCTGGGGGCTTATAGGAATCTGGAAGCCCCCTTTAACAAGGGGACCCCCAGATCCGGCCCCCCCTGTGTGAAATGGTAAGGGGGTACAAAAGTACCCCTACCATTTCACTAAAAAAGTGTCAAAAATGTTAAAAATGACAAGAGGCAGTTTTTGACAATTCCTTTATTTAAATGCTTCTTCTTTCTTCTTTCTTCTATCTTCCTTCATCTTCTTCTTCTTCTTCTTCTTCTTCTTCTTCTTCTGGCTCTTCTGGTTCTTCCTCCTGTGTTCTCGTCCAGCATCTCCTCCGCAGCATCTTCTATCTTCTTCTCCTCGGGCCTCTCCGCACCCATGGCATGGGGGGAGGCTCCCGCTCTTCTCTTCATTTTCTTCTCTTCTTCATCTTCATCTCTTCTTCATCTTCTTCTCCGGGCCGCTCCGCATCCATGCTAACATGGAGGGAGGCTCCCGCTGTGTGACGCACCTCCTCTTCTGACGGTTCTTAAATAATGGGGGGCGGGGCCACCCGGTGACCCCGCCCCCCTCTGATGCACGGAGACTTGACGGGACTTCCCTGTGACATCACGGGGAATGCCACAGGGAAGTCCCGTCATGTCCCGCCCCCGTTATTTAAGAACCGTCAGAAGAGGAGACGCGTCACACAGCGGGAGCTTCCCTCCATGCCAGCATGGGTGCGGAGCGGCCCGGAGAAGAAGAAGAAGAGAAGAAGATGAAGAAGAGAAGAAGATGAAGAGACGAGTGGGAGCCTCCCCCATGCCATGGGTGCGGAGCGGCCCGAGGAGATAGAAGATGCCGCAGAGGAGATGCTGGACGAGAACACCGGAGGAAGAACCAGAAGAGCCAGAAGAACCAGAAGAAGAAGAAGAAGATGAAGGAAGATAGAAGAAAGAAGAAAGAAGAAAGAAAAAGCATTTAAATAAAGGAATTGTCAAAAACTGTTTCTTGTCATTTTTAACATTTTTGACAGTTTTTTAGTGAAATTTTAGGGGTACTTTTGTACCCCCTTACCATTTCATACAGGGGGGGCCGGGGTCTGGGGGTCCCCTTGTTAAGGGGGGCTTCCAGATTCCGATAAGCCCCCCAACCGCAGACCCCTACAACCACCGGCCAGGGTTGTGGGGATGAGGCCCTTGTCCTCATCAACATGGGGACAAGGTGTTTTGGGGGGCTACCCCAAAGCACCCTCCCAATGTTGAGGGCATGTGGCCTGGTACGGTTCAGGAGGGGGGGTGCTCTCTCGTCCCCCCTCTTTTCCTGTGGCCTACCAGGTTGCATGCTCGGATAAGGGTCTGGTATGGATTTTTGGGGGAACCCACGCCGTTTTTTTTTTATTTTGGCGCGGGGTTCCCCTTCAAATCCATACCAGACCTGAAGGGCCTGGTATGGAATTTAGGGGGACCCCCACGTCATTTTTTTTTTTTAATTTTGGTTCGGGGTTCCCCTGTGGGGAATTCCCATGCCGTTTTTATCAATGAACTTTTATGTGTATTGTCGGACCAGCCTTTAAAATTAGCACTTTTGATTTCTCCCATAGACTTTTAAAGGGTGTTCCATGGCATTCGAATTTGCCGCAAACACCCCAAATTGTTCGCTGTTCGGCGAACAGCAGATGTTCGAGTTAAACATGAGTTCGACTCGAACTCGAAGCTCATCCCTAGTAGTGACAGGTACTCTTTTTTGAAAAAATTGGGGTCTTTTAGACCCTAGATCTCTCCTCTGCCCTCAAAACATCTTACAGCGGAGTCTGAAATGACGAGGGCGGCCTCTTGCACGGTCCCGGTCCTAGCGTCCCTGGAGGTTGAGACAGGGTTGCTAGGGAGGTCCAGCAGAGGAACTTGCAGGGTCAAGGCAGGCAGGAGTTGGCAACGTGCTGGCAACGAGGTACACAATCGGCAGGCAGATACTTGGTTAGGGACTGGCGGAGGTTGGCAACAAACTAGCAGCGGGGTACCGAATCGGGAGACAGAGCCGTAGTCAGGAGTCCAAGCCGGGTTCAATACAGGAAGCAAGGCAGGCAGAGATGTAGGGGTGATCCGAGAGGGTAGTCAAGGCAAGCAGAGGTTCAAGATCAGGGTCAAGCAAACAAGGCAACAGCAAGGGTTCAGGAACCACCTGAGACACTCCAGCATTGATGCTAGTCTGCTGATCGTTTAAATAGGCGCCTTGCGCCGTGATTCGCTGGTGTGCGAGCGTGCACGCGCTGACGTGCCCTTGTTCGTACGATCGCATTACGTGCGTGCCTAGTCCGGGGCTCGCTCGTTCTTACCGTACGTCCGGCTGGCACCCGGGAACGAGCGTTTGTGATGGTTCTCTGACATTGCCCCCTCCTTAAGGGCAGCCTCCGGATGCCCACCTGAGACCTCCTTTCCGGATGAGCACGATGAAAAGCTTGTATGAGTCTTGGGGCATGGAGGTTCGCTTCTGGTTCCCAGGAGTTTTCTTCTGGACCAAAACCCTTCCATTTAATTAAATATTGATTTTGTCCCCGCCTTCTCCTGCAATCTACAATGGTCTCAATTTCGAACTCTTCTTCCCCATCTACCATTATGGCCTCTGGGGGCCCTCTTTCACGACCAGGAAAGGGATTAACTACATCAGGCTTCAACAAGGAGGTATGAAACACAGGGTGAATCTTAAATGAGTCGGGAAGTTCGAGCTCATAAGCCACTGGATTAATTTTTCTCTTGACCGGTAAGGGTCCTAGGTATTTAGGTCCCAATTTCCTGGATGGACAGGTATGTTTTAGATTCAAAGTTGACAGCCACACACGATCACCAACCTTCAAATCCAGTTCTCCTCTTCCTGTCAAAGAACCTCTTATTAACCTCTTGTGCTTTGGCAATGGTATCCTTTAACACCTGGTTATTGGTAGCAAAGAAATTTAATCTGTCCTGAACTGCAGGCAAAGGAGAGTCTGGAATCAATGTAGGCAAGAAGGAAGGATGAAACCCGTAGTTGGAGAAGAAGGGTGATTGGTTGGTGGTGGTATGAGCAGAGTTGTTAAATGCAAATTCTGCCAGCGGCAGAAGTGAGGCCCAATCTTCTTGGGAGAAGGAGGTGAAGCAACGCAGATATTGCTCCAGCGTTTGGTTGGTACGCTCAGTCTGTCCGTTGGACTGGGGATGATAAGCCGAAGAAAAGTTGAGTTTGATGCCCAGTGCTTCGCACAGTGCTTTCCAAAATTTTGAAGTAAACTGTACTCCTCGATCCGAGACGATGTCACTAGGGATTCCATGCAGTCTAACAACCTCTTTAACGAAGACTTTAATAGTCTTCAATTTAATTTAGCAGTTTCAGTTGCTGATGGGGTCCCTTTCATAGATATGAAATGTGACATCCTGGAGAGGCGGTCTACCACTACAAAAATAGATGAGAACCCCTCTGATGGAGGGAGCTCTACGATAAAGTCCATTGCGATTTTATCCCAGGGTCTCTCAGGAATGGGTAGAGGTCTTAATAGTCCCCATGCTTTGTTCTTGCTGTTCTTGTTCCTGAGACAGATTGAACATGAGCCAACATATTTCCTGCAGTCCTTTGCTAAACTAGGCCACCAGAAATGTCTCCGGATTAAATCCATGGTTTTGTATCCCCCAAAATGGCCGGCCAGTGGGTAGTCATGACACACTTGTAGGATGGTAGCACATAAATTCTGTGGTATGAAAATTTTATTACCCCGCCAATAGAGCCCATCGTTCTCCTGAAGGTCTGTATCTGGAGACAGAGAGACTTCCCTGGATGCTTGACGGATCTGTGACATTAGGTCGGTTTGAATAAGTAGAAAATTTCCAGCCTGCAGGATAGTATCAGTTGGAGGTGGAACTTCAACTTCTGTAAACATACGCGATAATGCGTCAGGTTTCACATTCTTGGAGCCGGGCCGGTAGGTTATGTGGAAGTTAAAGCGTGAAAAGAAAAGAGCCCACCTTGCTTGTCTGGGCCTGAGGCGTTTGGCGGTCCTGAGGTATTCCAAATTTTTGTGATCCGTGAAGATCAGTATTGGGTGTGTTGCTCCTTCCAAGAGGTACCGCCACTCTTCTAAAGCCAATTTGATTGCCAACAGTTCTCGGTCCCCCACATCATAGTTCCTTTCTGAAGGTCCCAACTTCTTTGAGAAGAAGGCCACAGGGTGCATTAGATTCTTGGGTCCTTGGCGCTGGGACAGGATGGCCCCTACGGCGCTCTCTGAGGCGTCCACCTCCAGGATGTATGGAAGAGCGGGGTCAGGGTGCTTTAATAACGGAGCTAAAAAGTCCCTTTAACTTATCAAAAGCCGCTTGGGCTGCCTCTGTCCATTGAAAACGGTTCTGTTTCTTGGTGAGCTGGGTGATGGGCATGATGATACCAGAGAAGTTTTTAATGAATTTTCTGTAGAAATTAGAGAAGCCGACGAACCGTTGTACCCCTTTCTTATCAGTGGAAGGTGGCCACGACTTTTTGAGGATCCATTGCCATACCTCCTGTAGAAATCACCAGTCCGAGGAAGTGGATGGTCTGCCGTTCAAATTCGCATTTCTCGGCCTTGGCATAGACACCATTTTGTCTTATAAGGCGTACACACGGTCGGACTTTGTTCGGACATTCCGACAACAAAATCCTAGGATTTTTTCCGACGGATGTTGGCTCAAACTTGTCTTGCATACACATGGTCACACAAAGTTGTCGGAAAATCCGATCGTTCTAAACGCGGTGACGTAAAACACGTACGTCGGGACTATAAACGGGGCAGTGGCCAATAGCTTTCATCTCTTTATTTATTCTGAGCATGCGTGGCACTTTGTCCGTCGGATTTGTGTACACACGATCGGAATTTCCGACAACGGATTTTGTTGTCGGAAAATTTTATCTCCTGCTCTCCAACTTTGTGTGTCGGAAAATCCGATGGAAAATATCCGATGGAGCCCACACACGGTCGGAATTTCCGACAACACGCTCCGATCGGACATTTTCCATCGGAAAATCCGACCGTGTGTACGGGGCATAAACCTCAGAAGGACTTGTTTCACATGGACACGGTGAAGATCTAAGGAGGCTGAGAAAACTAGGATATCGTCTAGGTAGACGATCATGAATAGATCTAGAAAGTCTCTGAAAATATTATTCACAAAATGCTGGAAGGTTGCTGGAGCATTTCATAATCCGAAAGGCATAACGAGGTATTCAAAGTGGCCAAATCGAGTCCGGAAGGCCGTTTTCCACTCGTCTCCTTCCCTGATTCTGATCAGATTGTAAGTACCTCGTAAATCCAACTTGGTAAATACTCTTGCAGAGCGGAGTCTCTGGAGCAATTCTGGAATCAGAGGCAAGGAGTAGCGATTTTTAACGGTGATCCGGTTTAACTCTCTGTAATCCACACATGGACGGAGCGAATGGTCTTTCTTTTCAATACAGAATATTCCTGCCCCGGCTGGTGATGTTGAGTGACGGATGAACCCCTTCTTTAGGTTCTCATTCACATAGTCTTTTAGGACTGCGAGTTCAGGCTCTGACAGAGGAAAGATCCTCCCAAATGGGATTTCTGCCCCTGGTAAAAGTTCAATCGGGCAATCGTAGGCCCGGTGCGGGGGAAGAGTATCGGCTTTCTGCTTGTCGAAAACATCCAAGAAATCATGGTACACGGATGGGACAAGGTCTTGGGATTCAGATACTGGTTTGAGACACCCAATAACTGGAGGTGTGTGGTGGAGGATCTGGAGACAGTTTTTGAGACAGTAGGAGGACTGAAAGACTACCTGGCCGGTTGTCCAGTCTATCTGTGGGTTGTGTGCTTGCAACCATGGCATTCCTAAAATGATCGGAAAAAGTGGTGACTATATAACGTCCAGGCACAACAGTTCTTGGTGATTGGGTAAGATGTCGGCAGGCAAAGGTTGGGTTTCTTGGATGATAGGCCCAGATTTGATGTTGGACCCATCAGCTAATCGGATGAACAGTTTATGTTGCTTCGATCGCAGCGGAATGTTGTGTTGCAGGGCAAAGGCACGGTCAATGAAGCAACTGCAGGCACCGGAGTCAATTATGGCCTGGATCTGAAGCACCCCTTCTGGAAGCTGTAGAGAGACAGGAACAGCAATGTGAGTCGTTCTTGCTAGAGTTAATGCATAACGATCAAGAAGAGGAGAGTCACACTTACGGGTCTTGTTGGGACACATATTGGCGTAATGACCGGCTCCCCCACAGTAGAGACAGAGATTATTCCTACGACGGCATTGTTTTTCTTCCGGAGTCCAGGGTGCACGAAGAAAACCCAACTGCATTGGTTCTGGAGGTTCAGTGGTAGGAGCAGATAGTGGGGGTGTGGAGGTAGGTAGGCGACTGGGTACCCTGGGTAGCATCCACATGGGCCGATACTGGCTGGTCCTTTCAGATCTTCGCTCCCTCAGCCGGCGATCGATCTGAATGGACAGTTGAATTAGTTCTTCGAGGGAATCGGGGATCCCCACACAAGCTAGTTCTTCCTTGAGTGCCTCCGAAAGCCCTAAACGGAACTGAAAACGGAGAGCGGCATCGTTCCAATGTGTGTCGGTACTCCACCGTTTAAAGTCTGTAACATAGTCCTCCACGGGCCTACGACCCTGCTGGAGGGTGTGGAGGCTGGCCTCGGCTGTGGTAGTACACTGGGGATCATCATACAGTTTGGCCATTTCATCCAAAAAAGAGTCCATGGTACCCAGCAAGGGACTGGCTTGTTCCAGTAAATGATGAGCCCAGGTCTGAGGTTCTCCCTGCAGTAATGAAATGATGAACCCCACCTTGGTACTTTTCAAAAAAAAGGTGCGGGGCTGAAGCAAGAAGTACAAATGGCAGGCATTCCTGAAAGCACGGAATTTGCTGCGGTCACCCATAAATTTCTCCGGAGCAGGAACTCGTGGTTCTGGGGGTGACACCACTACTGTGGGTGTAGAAACTGGAGTTGATGATGCAGGTGCTGTGGTCCGAGGTGCTGAGATGTTTGGAGAGAGAGATTCCACTCGTTGTTCAAGTCGCTGGTAGCCATCTTGCAGGCCCTGAAATGCTTGAGTGAGATTTGCGATCTGTTGACACAGAGCGTCCATAGCTGAGGCCCCCCTTTCAGACTTCATCTTGGCTGGATTGTACTGTCACGTACCATACAGCAGAGTCTGAAATGACGAGGGCGGCCTCTTGCACGGTCCCGGTCCTAGCATCCCTGGAGGTTGAGACAGGGTTGCTAGGGCGGCGGAAGGGTGCAGGTGCCTGCTGGCAGGATCAGGAACCCAGAAGTCTATGGAAGGAAGCTGAGGTGCTGATCCCTGGATGAATGCAGGAGAGGTCCAGCAGAAGAACTTGCAGGGTCAAGGCAGGCAGGAGTTGGCAACGTGCTGGCAACGAGGTACACAATCGGCAGGCAGATACGTGGTCAGGGACTGGCGGAGGATGGCAACAAACTGGCAGCGGGGTACCAAATCTGGAGACAGAGCCATAGTCAGGAGTCCAAGCCGGGTTCAATACAGGAAGCAAGGCAGGCAGAAATGTAGGGGTGATCCGAGAGGGTAGTCAAGGCAAGCAGAGGTTCAAGATCAGGGTCAAGTAAACAAGGCAACAGCAAGGGTTCAGGAACGAGCTGAGACAATCCAGCATTGATGCTAGTCTGCTGATCGTTTAAATAGGGCGCCTTGCGCCATGATTCGTTGGTGTGCGAGCATGCACGCGCTGACATGCCCTCGTTCGTACGATCGCATTATGTGCGTGCCTAGTCTGGGGCTCGCTCGTTCTTACCGTACGTCCGGCTGGCACCCGGGAACGAGCGTTTGTGATGGTTCTCTGACACTAAGTCATAAAATGCTCATAGATTCAGGTTTCTTAGGCCATAGAGATGATTGGAGCCATTCTGGTCTCTGATCAGCTCTATGGTCAGCTGGCCGATTCAACAGCTGCATTCTCAGGTTCCCTGTTGGGACAGGAGAGCCAGAGAGAAACATGGAAGACAGTGGGGGGGGGGCATTCCCTCCCACTGCTTGTAAAAGCAGTCTAGAGGCTAATTAGCCACTAGGATTGCTTTTACATGAAAGCCAACCTCTGGCTGAAAAGAATGATACCAAGATGATACCTAAACCTGCAGGCATCGTTCTGGTATAACCACTCAAAGTCCAGCAACATACCAGTACGTTGCTGGTCCTTGTTGGGCATATATTGTAAACTTTTTTTCATGCAGCCTGTGGGCTGCATGAAAAAAAGAGATTGATCAGTGGGTATGCCCACCATTAGAATACCTCCCTTCATCCACCCACTTCTAATGATGGGCATACATGCACCATTTATATATGCCGAAGCATCCTCCCACAAAAGGTAGGAGCAAATCACTCCTCCGCCCCTCCTGCACCCATGTTTCAGCATTAGGGATGAGCCGAACACCCCCCGGTTCGGTTCGCACCAGAACCCGCGAACGGACCGCAAGTTCGCACGAACGTTAGAACCCCATTGACGTCTATGGGACACGAACGTTCGAAATCAAAAGTGCTCATTTTAATGGCTAATTTGCATGGTATTGTCCTAAAAAGGGTGTGGGGACCCGGGTCCTACCCCAGGGGACATGTATCAATGCAAAAAAAAATTTTAAAAACGGCCGTTTTTTCGGGAGCAGTGATTTTAATGATGCTTAAAGTAAAAAAAAAAAGTGAAATATTCCTTTAAATATCGTACCTGGGGGGTGTCTATAGTATGCCTGTAAAGTGACGCGTGTTTCCCATGTTTAGAACAGTCCCTGCACCAAATGTCATTTTTAAAGGAAAAAATCTCATTTAGAACTGCTTGCGGGTTTAATGTCATGTCGGGTCATGGCAATATGGATGAAAATCAGTGAGACAAACGGCATGGGTACCCCCCAGTCCATTACCAGGCCCTTTGGGTCTTGTATGGATATTAAGGGGAACCCCGCACCCAAATTAAAATAAGGAAAGGTCCCTATATACTCTGAACAGCAGTATACAGGCGGTGCAAACAAGACAGGGACTGTAGGTTTGTTGTTAAGTAGAATCTGTTTGTAATTTTGAACATTTTTAACGTGTTTAGCTCCAGCCAAAAAATCTTTTCTAAGCTTTTTGGAAAACATAGGGAAGGGTTATCACCCCTGTGACAATTGTTTTGCGTCTTTCCTCCTCTTCAGAAGATTTCACCTCACTTTTTTGTCCCAATGAAAAATGTTTTTTGAAAATTTGGGTTTTTTTGTGGAACAAGGATTGGAAAGCATCAGTGGAAAGGAGAAATTGTTTTCCCATATTAACTCTTACATGAGAGAATTTCCCTTCCTAGGGGTAGATTTCATCTCACTTCCTGTTGTCTCCTTCCGTTTGCAAGTAGGAGTCGTTTGTAAGTTAGATGTTTGAAAGTAGGGTCCTGCCCTATATACTCAGCAGAAATTTGGGCCTTAGGTGTTGCTGTGGCCAAAACACTGTAAGCCCTCACAGGGCCCTGCTGTGAAATATTAGATCAAGAATTGTAATTACATGCCCCTGTTGAACAGGAGCTGAAAAATTAGGCCTTAGGCACTGGTGCTGGTGCCACAACACTGCAACCCCTCACAGACACTCTAGTTGGAACGCAGGAACGAGCCCTGCTGCAAAGTATTGCATCAAAAATTGTAATTACACGCCCCTGTTAGACAGGGGCAGAAAAATTGGGCCTTAGGCACTGGTGCTGGTGCCACAACACTGCAACCCCTCACAGACACTCTAGTTGGAACGCAGGAACGAGCCCTGCTGCAAAGTATTGCATCAAAAATTGTAATTACACGCCCCTGTTAGACAGGGGCAGAAAAATTGGGCCTTAGGCACTGGTGCTGGTGCCACAACACTGCAACCCCTCACAGACACTTTAGTTGGAATGCAGGAACGAGCCCTGCTGCAAAGTATTACATCAAAAATTGTAATTACACGCCCCTGTTAAACAGGGGCTGAAAAATTGTGCCTTAGGCACTGGTGGTGGCGCCCAGAACCAAAAATGTTCTTACAAGCTATCAGCGTGATGATTGAGGAGGAAGAGGATAATTACTCAGGGATAGTCACTCAGCATCAGCATAGGCAGTCTTTGAAGGGATCTGAAAAAAATTATTCAGTTAAATCAGCATCAGGTGCTTGGTAGCTGGTGGTGATCCAAGACTGATTCATTTTTATGAAGGTCAGCCGATCGACCGAGTCAGTGGACAGACGCACCCTGTGATCGGTTACCATGCCTCCAGCAGCACTGAATGTGCGTTCCGAAAGAACGCTGGATGCAGGACAGGCCAGTAGCTCAATTGCATACTGTGCAAGCTCTGGCCAGTGATCCATCCTCAAGACCCAGTAACCCAGAGGATTTTCGGTGGGAAAGGTGTCCAAGTCTGATCTTGCCCCTAGGTATTCCTGCACCATGTAAAACAGACGCTGGCGATGGTTGCTGGAACCGATCATACCTTGGGGCTGCGGACCAAAAAATTGTCTGAACGCATCGGTCAGACGGCCACCTTCTCCACCGCTCCTTCTTTGACTGACCGAAGCCTCAGCAACACGTTGTCCAGAAACAGGAGTTTGTAACCTCCCAGTCTCTGGGAACGCGTTGCACAGACCTTTCTGCAAGGCCTCCCGAAGATGTTTCATCCTCTGCTCCCTCTGCGATGGCAAGATAAGGTCCGCAACCTTACCCTTGTAACGTGGATCAAGGAGGGTTGCCAGCCAGTATTGGTCCTTCTCCTTGATACCACGAATACGAGGATCCTTACGCAGGCTTTGCAGGATTAGGGAGGCCATGCAGCGTAGGTTTGCTGAGGCATTCGGTCCGGAGTCCTCTGGGTCACTAAGGACAACAACGTCCACAGCCACCTCCTCCCAGCCACGTACAAGTCCATGTGTTCCTTGGGACTGATCCCTTAAAGACTGCTGATGCAGAGTGCCAGGCTCCACCTCCATACTGACACAATCTTCCTCCTCCTCCTCCTCCTCCTCCTCGTCCTCTTCCTGTGTGATCGGCGGGCACGCAGGAACACTGTCTGGATAAAGGGGGCCTTGAGAGCTAAGGAAGTCCTCCTTTTCCTGCCTCTGTTCTGCCTCAAGTGCCCTGTCCATTATTCCACGCAGCGTGTGCTCCAACAGGTGGACAAGGGGGACAGTGTCACTGATGCATGCACTGTCAGTGCTCACCATCCTCGTGGCCTCCTCGAATGGTGACAGGACAGTGCATGCATCCCTGATCATGGCCCACTGGCGTGGGGAAAAAAAACCAAGGTCCCCTGACCCTGTCCTGGTGCCATAGTCGCACAGGTACTCATTGATGGCCCTCTGCTGCGTGTGCAGCCGCTGCAGCATGGCCAATGTCGAGTTCCACCTGGTGGGCATGTCACAGATTAGGCGGTTCTTGGGCAGGTTAAACTCCTTTTGGAGGTCCGTCAGCCGAGCACTGGCATTATATGACCGGCGGAAATACACACAGACTTTCCTGGCCTGCCTCAGGACATCCTGTAAGCCCGGGTACCTGCCCAAGAACCGCTGCACCACCAAGTTAAGGACGTGAGCCAAACAGGGCACATGGGTCAGTTGTCCCTGTCGGAGGGCAGAGAGGAGGTTGGTGCCATTGTCGCAAACCACCATTCCTGCCTTAAGTTGGTGTGGCGTCAACCACCTCTGAACCTGCCCCTGCAGAGCTGACAGAACCTCTGCCCCAGTGTGGCTCCTGTCCCCCAAGCACACCAGCTCAAGCACCGCATGGCATCTTTTGGCCTGCGTACTTGCGTAGCCCCTTGAACGCCTACGGAGCACCGCTGGTTCCGAGGAAGAGGCCATGGAGGAAGAAGAAGAGGAGGGGGTGGAGGAGAGAGGTGTGTCACAATCAGCATTTTGGAGGCGTGGTGGCGGAACAACCTCCAACACTACTGCACCTTGTCCTGCATCCTTCCCAGCTGCCAGCAGAGTCACCCAATGCGCCGTGAAACTTAAGTAACGTCCCTGTCCATGCCTGCTGGACCATGAGTCAGCGGTAATATGCACCTTACCGCTGACCGCCCTGTCCAGCGAGGCATGGACATTGCCTTCCACATGCCGGTAGAGAGCCGGAATCGCCTTCCGTGAGAAAAAGTGGCGTTTGGGTACCTGCCACTGAGGAACCGCACATTCCACAAACTCATGGAAGGGGGCAGAGTCTACCAACTGAAAAGGCAGCAGTTGAAGTGCTAGCAATTTTGCCAAGCTAGCATTCAACCGCTGGGCATGTGGATGGCTGGGAGCAAACTTCTTTCGGCGGTGCAGCAGCTGGGGCAGGGAAATTTACCTGGTACAATCTGACGTCGGTGTACCAAAAGCAGATTGCCCACAAGTACTTGGCTGTGACACACCTAATTCTACACCTTCATTCCTCTCACTGCAGGTCTCAGAGAGGACTGAAGGTCTAGTGGGGTTGGAAATCTCAGCTGATGAGGAGCAAGGAGAGATCCTCTTTGTTCTTTGGTGTGGGTCTTTTAGATATGCTTGCCAACAAACTGCATGGCAGGTCAACATAAGTCTGGTCAAGCATGTGGTACCCAAGCGGGAGATGTTTTGGCCACGCGAGATACGCTTGAGACATATGTTGCAAATAGCAGCGGTGCGATCTGATGCACTCGTCTCAAAAAAGGCCCACACCAAAGAACTTTTTGAATAACGCGCAGAGACTGCAGCGCCCTGCACATGTGGAGCTTTGGGGTGTGATGCAGTCAATGTGCTGCCCTTAGGCTGGCCCCTGGAGGGCATCCTGCCTCGTTGGTGATGTGCCGCCTCCTCCTCCTCCTCCTCTCTCCTATCAGGCACCCACGTTGAGTCAGTGACCTCATCATCCCCTCCCTCCTCATCACTGGAGCAAACCTGGCAGTATGCTGCAGCAGGGGGAGCATGACTGCCAGATTGCTGTCCTTCTTGGGCACCCCCTCTGTCCGTGCTCATGTTACTGCCTTCATCGAGCTCAGTATCATCATCAGAGCCTTCCAAACGCTGGGCATCCTCCTGGAAAATGTACAAAACACTGTGGTCAAACAGTTCGAGGGAATCCTCAGGAGGACATGGTGGAGCTAGGGAAGGAGTCACTGATGACATTGAGCTGAGGGAAGAGGCCGCTGCTTTGCCAGACAAAGCACCCTGGGCATGGGTGAGAGAGGATGAGGAGGATGAGGACGGCTTGGTCATCCACTCGACCAAGTTTTCTGCATGTTGCGGCTCAACACGGCCAGCTGCCGAAAAAAAGGCCAAGTGTGTCCCATGGCCACGGGCTGATGAGGATGCACCGTCTCCACGACCAGCACTAGACACAGAGCCTGCTTGCCCTCTCTTATTGGCTTGTGACTGTCTGCCTCTCCTTCTTGGCCTTCCAGACATACTAATGGCCTGTAGCTGCACTAAGCTGGGATAGAACACCTGTAATTTTCTTCAGGTAGCTTTATATACTGTAACCAGACAAGCCTGCCTGTCAGTAGGAAGATAACAGGAACGGATCTAGCTGAACACTGTGAGCAGGACGCACTGCACTAAATGTAAATAGCAGGAACGGATCTAGCTGAACACTGTGAGCAGGACGCACTGACTGCACTAAATGTAAATAGCAGGAACGGATCTAGCTGAACACTGTGAGCAGGACGCACTGCACTAAATGTAAATAGCAGGAACGGATCTAGCTGAACACTGTGAGCAGGACGCACTGACGCACTGACTGCACTAAATGTAAATAGCAGGAACGGATCTAGCTGAACACTGTGAGCAGGACGCACTGACTGCACTAAATGTAAATAGCAGGAACGGATCTAGCTGAACACTGTGAGCAGGACGCACTGACTGCACTAAATGTAAATAGCAGGAACGGATCTAGCTGAACACTGTGAGCAGGACGCACTGACTGCACTAAATGTAAATAGCAGGAACGGATCTAGCTGAACACTGTGAGCAGGACGCACTGCACTAAATGTAAATAGCAGGAACAGATCTAGCTGAACACTGTGAGTAGGACGCACTGCACTAAATGTAAATAGCAGGAACGGATCTAGCTGAACACTGTGAGCAGGACGCACTGCACTAAATGTAAATAGCAGGAACAGATCTAGCTGAACACTGTGAGCAGGACGCACTGCACTAAATGTAAATAGCAGGAACGGATCTAGCTGAACACTGTGAGCAGGACGCACTGCACTAAATGTAAATAGCAGGAACGGATCTAGCTGAACACTGTGAGCAGGACGCACTGCACTAAATGTAAATAGCAGGAACGGATCTAGCTGAACACTGTGAGCAGGACGCACTGCACTAAATGTAAATAGCAGGAACGGATCTAGCTGAACACTGTGAGCAGGACGCACTGACTGCACTAAATGTAAATAGCAGGAACGGATCTAGCTGAACACTGTGAGCAGGACGCACTGACTGCACTAAATGTAAATAGCAGGAACGGATCTAGCTGAACACTGTGAGCAGGACGCACTGCACTAAATGTAAATAGCAGGAACAGATCTAGCTGAACACTGTGAGCAGGACGCACTGCACTAAATGTAAATAGCAGGAACGGATCTAGCTGAACACTGTGAGCAGGACGCACTGACTGCACTAAATGTAAATAGCAGGAACAGATCTAGCTGAACACTGTGAGCAGGACGCACTGACTGCACTAAATGTAAATAGCAGGAACGGATCTAGCTGAACACTGTGAGCAGGACGCACTGACTGCACTAAATGTAAATAGCAGGAACGGATCTAGCTGAACACTGTGAGCAGGACGCACTGCACTAAATGTAAATAGCAGGAACGGATCTAGCTGAACACTGTGAGCAGGACGCACTGCACTAAATGTAAATAGCAGGAACGGATCTAGCTGAACACTGTGAGCAGGACGCACTGCACTAAATGTAAATAGCAGGAACAGATCTAGCTGAACACTGTGAGCAGGACGCACTGCACTAAATGTAAATAGCAGGAACAGATCTAGCTGAACACTGTGAGCAGGACGCACTGCACTAAATGTAAATAGCAGGAACGGATCTAGCTGAACACTGTGAGCAGGACGCACTGACTGCACTAAATGTAAATAGCAGGAACGGATCTAGCTGAACACTGTGAGCAGGACGCACTGCACTAAATGTAAATAGCAGGAACAGATCTAGCTGAACACTGTGAGCAGGACGCACTGCACTAAATGTAAATAGCAGGAACGGATCTAGCTGAACACTGTGAGCAGGACGCACTGCACTAAATGTAAATAGCAGGAACAGATCTAGCTGAACACTGTGAGCAGGACGCACTGCACTAAATGTAAATAGCAGGAACAGATCTAGCTGAACACTGTGAGCAGGACGCACTGCACTAAATGTAAATAGCAGGAACGGATCTAGCTGAACACTGTGAGCAGGACGCACTGCACTAAATGTAAATAGCAGGAACAGATCTAGCTGAACACTGTGAGCAGGACGCACTGACTGCACTAAATGTAAATAGCAGGAACAGATCTAGCTGAACACTGTGAGCAGGACGCACTGACTGCACTAAATGTAAATAGCAGGAACGGATCTAGCTGAACACTGTGAGCAGGACGCACTGCACTAAATGTAAATAGCAGGAACAGATCTAGCTGAACACTGTGAGCAGGACGCACTGCACTAAATGTAAATAGCAGGACCAGATCTAGCTGAACACTGTGAGCAGGACGCACTGCACTAAATGTAAATAGCAGGAACGGATCTAGCTGAACACTGTGAGCAGGACGCACTGACTGCACTAAATGTAAATAGCAGGAACAGATCTAGCTGAACACTGTGAGCAGGACGCACTGCACTAAATGTAAATAGCAGGAACGGATCTAGCTGAACACTGTGAGCAGGACAAACTGCACTAAATGTAAATAGCAGGAACAGATCTAGCTGAACACTGTGAGCAGGACGCACTGCACTAAATGTAAATAGCAGGAACGGATCTAGCTGAACACTGTGAGCAGGACGCACTGACTGCACTAAATGTAAATAGCAGGAACGGATCTAGCTGAACACTGTGAGCAGGACGCACTGCACTAAATGTAAATAGCAGGAACAGATCTAGCCTAATCTAGCTAACTCAAATCAAATGACACTGTCTGTCTCTCTCTCTATCAGCACACCGGAACACACTACACAGGGCCGCCATGCAGGGTCATAGTGCATGCTTGGCCAATCATCAGCCAGCAATGCACTGCGATGCCGCAGTGAATTATGGGCCGTGACGCGCCACACGAATTTGGCGCGAACGGCCCATAACGTTCGCAATTCGACGGACGGTCGAACAGCCGATGTTCGAGTCGAACATGGGTTCGACTCGAACACGAAGCTCATCCCTATTCAGCATATATGCTGAAGTGAAGTGTGTAACTGTGGTGGTGAAATCACCTCCGACAGCGCTGGAGGCATGGCTTTATGTATCGTGGGAGCAAACGCTGTTGCTGTCAAGATAAATAAATCTGTGCTGCAACTGAATGGCGTACCTGCTAAGCAAATGATGGTTAACAATAAAACAAAATAACATTACAGTATAACAGTAAGACTTACCATACCAGCAAAGCAAATACAAAAAAACAAAGTAAAAAATAAAACATTTTTTAACGCAACCTGTGCCTAAAATATATATATGCCAAAGCATGGGGGCATCCTCCCGCAAAAGGTAGGAGCAAATCGCTCCTCCGCCCCTGCTGCCCCCATGCTTCGGCATATATATACGACAACTATTTTTGTTTTTTTTATTTTATATATTTTTTTTTTTTTACTTTTTTTTTTACTTTTTTTTGTAACTGTAACTTTTGTAACTGGTACCAGGTTTGGGTCACTCAAAATGCGATGGCATCTTGGGAGACCCTGTGAAAGTGTGCCTAGTCTGTGCAGTGATGTACCCTACACTAAAACTCAACTAGTGTATGGTAGCGTTCAAAACATTCACCAATGCAAAGACCAGGATTGTCAGGACAGGAGGGACAATAATTCCGGGTGTCACGCCTATATCTGCGCTTGCTGCAGACACAACATCTTCTTTGGGGGGGCTCGTTGGGTAGGGGTACTCGGGAGGACATAAGGAAAATGCCTCTCATGCAGCCGGCTTACTGCATTTGGTTGGGGAAGGTGAGGTGGAGCACCATCTGGAAACAGAAGGGCTCTGACGATCTCTTCCTGGAATTTAAGGAAGGATCCAGTCCGTCCTGAAGCTCTGTATAGCACATGAGCGTTCAGCAAAGCCAATTGAAATAAATAAACAGACACTTTCTTGTACCAGCGTCTGGCCTTATGGGCGACTAGGTACGGCGCCAATAACTGGTCGTTGAGGTCCACCCCTCCCATGTTAAGGTTATATTCGTGGACACAGAAGGGTTTCTCCACAACACCAGTCATCGTAGGAATTTGGACTGTCATGTCTGCATGAAGGGAGGTAAGAACGGAAACATTCTTATTATCTCTCCACTTCAGGCTCTCTCGCACTGGTTCTCAGCGACAGGGTACTGTGCATGTCGTGCTGGCTCACTCATCGGGAAAGGAAAACTTTTTTCCTTTGGCAATGCGTGACAGGCAGTGCTGACAGCTGTCTGGTATGAATCCTGAGGGGGAACGCCGCGCCAAATTTTAAATGAAAAAAACGGCGTGGGTTCCCCCCCAGGGGCATACCAGGCCCTCAGGTCTGGTATGGATTGTAAGGGGAACCCCCTACGTCGAAAAATCAGCGTGGGGTCCCCCCAGAATCCATATTAGACCCTTATCTGAGCACGCAGCCCAGCCGGCCAGGAAAGGGGGTGGGGACGAGCGAGCGAGCGCCCCCTCCTGAGCCGTACCAGGCCGCATGCCCTCAACATTGGGGGTGGGAGCCTTGGGGGTAGGGGGCGCCCTGCCCCAAAGCACCTTGTCCCCATGTCGATGAGGACAAGGGCCTCTTCCCGACAACCCTGGCCGTTGGTTGTCGGGGTCTGCGGGCGGAGGGCTTATCGGAATCCGGGAGCCCCCTTTCATAAGGGGGCCCCCAGATCCCGGCCCCCCACCCTATGTGAATGAGTATGGGGTACATGGTACCCCTACCTATTCACCTAGGGAAAAGTGTCAATAAAAAAAACACACAGTAAACAGCTTTTAAAAGTAATTTATTAGGCAGCTCCTGGGTCTTCTTCTGACTTCTGGGGGGGTCTTCCTCTGACTTCTCCTGGTGTTCCGCCTCTTCTCCCGGGCCCCTCCGCTATCTTCTTCCAGCTCTTTTGCCAGCGGGGGCCTGGTCTGCTGCCTCTGTCTTGTCGCCGCTGTCTCGTCGCTTCTTTGCTTCTTCGCTTCTTCTCTTCTTCCGATGTTGACACAACGCTTTCTCCGGCTGGAATGCTTTGTGTGAGCTGTGGAGCCATTTATATAGGCGGTGACCCCGCCCCTTTGTGATGTCACGGTCCCAGCATGCGCAGTCACTCCCCCTTATGACGCCAGAGTCCCTGCGCATGCTGGAACCGTGAAGTCACAAGGGGGCGGGATCACCGCCTATATAAATGGCTCTGCAGCTCGCACAAAGCATTCCAGCCGGAGAGAGCGTCTGTAAAGAACATAGCACATATCATGAGGGACTCCATTTTAATTCTAAGACACCATCTTATGTTTCACAGGAAAATTGAGAAAGCTCAAATATGAGTTTCAACTGAAACCCACATAATCTTTAAGCTGTTATCTATAGAAAGCCTTCTCAAGGTTACATATACATTTAAATATAGTTAGAATTAGGGATGAGCTTCGTGTTCGAGTCGAACCCATGTTCGACTCGAACATCGGCTGTTCGACCGCCCGTCGAATTGAGAACGTTATGGGCCGTTTGCGCCAAATTCGTGTGGCGCGTCACGGCCCATAATTCACTGCGGCATTGCAGTGCATTGCTGGCTGATGATTGGCCAAGCATGCACTATGACCCGCATGCTTGGCCAATCACAGCGCCGTCAGTAGAGAGAGCTGTAATTGGCCAAAGCCAGGGTGGCTTTGGCCAATTATGGCTCAGGGGATTTAGTACACGCCCCACACTATATAAGGCCGCCTGCACGGCGGCCCTGTGTAGTGTGTTCCGGTGTGCTGATAGAGAGAGAGACAGACAGTGTCATTTGATTTGAGTTAGCTAGATTAGGCTAGATCTGTTCCTGCTATTTACATTTAGTGCAGTGCGTCCTGCTCACAGTGTTCAGCTAGATCTGTTCCTGCTATTTACATTTAGTGCAGTCAGTGCGTCCTGCTCACAGTGTTCAGCTAGATCCGTTCCTGCTATTTACATTTAGTGCAGTGCGTCCTGCTCACAGTGTTCAGCTAGATCTGTTCCTGCTATTTACATTTAGTGCAGTGCGTCCTGCTCACAGTGTTCAGCTAGATCTGTTCCTGCTATTTACATTTAGTGCAGTCAGTGCGTCCTGCTCACAGTGTTCAGCTAGATCCGTTCCTGCTATTTACATTTAGTGCAGTGCGTCCTGCTCACAGTGTTCAGCTAGATCTGTTCCTGCTATTTACATTTAGTGCAGTGCGTCCTGCTCACAGTGTTCAGCTAGATCTGTTCCTGCTATTTACATTTAGTGCAGTGCGTCCTGCTCACAGTGTTCAGCTAGATCCGTTCCTGCTATTTACATTTAGTGCAGTGCGTCCTGCTCACAGTGTTCAGCTAGATCTGTTCCTGCTATTTACATTTAGTGCAGTGCGTCCTGCTCACAGTGTTCAGCTAGATCCGTTCCTGCTATTTACATTTAGTGCAGTCAGTGCGTCCTGCTCACAGTGTTCAGCTAGATCCGTTCCTGCTATTTACATTTAGTGCAGTCAGTGCGTCCTGCTCACAGTGTTCAGCTAGATCTGTTCCTGCTATTTACATTTAGTGCAGTCAGTGCGTCCTGCTCACAGTGTTCAGCTAGATCCGTTCCTGCTATTTACATTTAGTGCAGTGCGTCCTGCTCACAGTGTTCAGCTAGATCTGTTCCTGCTATTTACATTTAGTGCAGTGCGTCCTGCTCACAGTGTTCAGCTAGATCCGTTCCTGCTATTTACATTTAGTGCAGTCAGTGCGTCCTGCTCACAGTGTTCAGCTAGATCCGTTCCTGCTATTTACATTTAGTGCAGTCAGTGCGTCCTGCTCACAGTGTTCAGCTAGATCCGTTCCTGCTATTTACATTTAGTGCAGTGCGTCCTGCTCACAGTGTTCAGCTAGATCTGTTCCTGCTATTTACATTTAGTGCAGTGCGTCCTGCTCACAGTGTTCAGCTAGATCCGTTCCTGCTATTTACATTTAGTGCAGTGCGTCCTGCTCACAGTGTTCAGCTAGATCCGTTCCTGCTATTTACATTTAGTGCAGTGCGTCCTGCTCACAGTGTTCAGCTAGATCTGTTCCTGCTATTTACATTTAGTGCAGTGCGTCCTGCTCACAGTGTTCAGCTAGATCCGTTCCTGCTATTTACATTTAGTGCAGTGCGTCCTACTCACAGTGTTCAGCTAGATCTGTTCCTGCTATTTACATTTAGTGCAGTGCGTCCTGCTCACAGTGTTCAGCTAGATCCGTTCCTGCTATTTACATTTAGTGCAGTCAGTGCGTCCTGCTCACAGTGTTCAGCTAGATCCGTTCCTGCTATTTACATTTAGTGCAGTCAGCGCGTCCTGCTCACAGTGTTCAGCTAGATCCGTTCCTGCTATTTACATTTAGTGCAGTCAGTGCGTCCTGCTCACAGTGTTCAGCTAGATCCGTTCCTGCTATTTACATTTAGTGCAGTCAGTGCGTCAGTGCGTCCTGCTCACAGTGTTCAGCTAGATCCGTTCCTGCTATTTACATTTAGTGCAGTGCGTCCTGCTCACAGTGTTCAGCTAGATCCGTTCCTGCTATTTACATTTAGTGTAGTCAGTGCGTCCTGCTCACAGTGTTCAGCTAGATCCGTTCCTGCTATTTACATTTAGTGCAGTGCGTCCTGCTCACAGTGTTCAGCTAGATCCGTTCCTGTTATCTTCCTACTGACAGGCAGGCTTGTCTGGTTACAGTATATAAAGCTACCTGAAGAAAATTACAGGTGTTCTATCCCAGCTTAGTGCAGCTACAGGCCATTAGTATGTCTGGAAGGCCAAGAAGGAGAGGCAGACAGTCACAAGCCAATAAGAGAGGGCAAGCAGGCTCTGTGTCTAGTGCTGGTCGTGGAGACGGTGCATCCTCATCAGCCCGTGGCCATGGGACACACTTGGCCTTTTTTTCGGCAGCTGGCCGTGTTGAGCCGCAACATGCAGAAAACTTGGTCGAGTGGATGACCAAGCCGTCCTCATCCTCCTCATCCTCTCTCACCCATGCCCAGGGTGCTTTGTCTGGCAAAGCAGCGGCCTCTTCCCTCAGCTCAATGTCATCAGTGACTCCTTCCCTAGCTCCACCATGTCCTCCTGAGGATTCCCTCGAACTGTTTGACCACAGTGTTTTGTACATTTTCCAGGAGGATGCCCAGCGTTTGGAAGGCTCTGATGATGATACTGAGCTCGATGAAGGCAGTAACATGAGCACGGACAGAGGGGGTGCCCAAGAAGGACAGCAATCTGGCAGTCATGCTCCCCCTGCTGCAGCATACTGCCAGGTTTGCTCCAGTGATGAGGAGGGAGGGGATGATGAGGTCACTGACTCAACGTGGGTGCCTGATAGGAGAGAGGAGGAGGAGGAGGAGGCGGCACATCACCAACGAGGCAGGATGCCCTCCAGGGGCCAGCCTAAGGGCAGCACATTGACTGCATCACACCCCAAAGCTCCACATGTGCAGGGCGCTGCAGTCTCTGCGCGTTATTCAAAAAGTTCTTTGGTGTGGGCCTTTTTTGAGACGAGTGCATCAGATCGCACCGCTGCTATTTGCAACATATGTCTCAAGCGTATCTCGCGTGGCCAAAACATCTCCCGCTTGGGTACCACATGCTTGACCAGACTTATGTTGACCTGCCATGCAGTTCGTTGGCAAGCATATCTAAAAGACCCACACCAAAGAACAAAGAGGATCTCTCCTTGCTCCTCATCAGCTGAGATTTCCAACCCCACTAGACCTTCAGTCCTCTCTGAGACCTGCAGTGAGAGGAATGAAGGTGTAGAATTAGGTGTGTCACAGCCAAGTACTTGTGGGCAATCTGCTTTTGGTACACCGACGTCAGATTGTACCAGGTAAATTTCCCTGCCCCAGCTGCTGCACCGCCGAAAGAAGTTTGCTCCCAGCCATCCACATGCCCAGCGGTTGAATGCTAGCTTGGCAAAATTGCTAGCACTTCAACTGCTGCCTTTTCAGTTGGTAGACTCTGCCCCCTTCCATGAGTTTGTGGAATGTGCGGTTCCTCAGTGGCAGGTACCCAAACGCCACTTTTTCTCACGGAAGGCGATTCCGGCTCTCTACCGGCATGTGGAAGGCAATGTCCATGCCTCGCTGGACAGGGCGGTCAGCGGTAAGGTGCATATTACCGCTGACTCATGGTCCAGCAGGCATGGACAGGGACGTTACTTAAGTTTCACGGCGCATTGGGTGACTCTGCTGGCAGCTGGGAAGGATGCAGGACAAGGTGCAGTAGTGTTGGAGGTTGTTCCGCCACCACGCTTTCAAAATGCTGATTGTGACACACCTCTCTCCTCCACCCCCTCCTCTTCTTCTTCCTCCATGGCCTCTTCCTCGGAACCAGCGGTGCTCCGTAGGCGTTCAAGGGGCTACGCAAGTACGCAGGCCAAAAGATGCCATGCGGTGCTTGAGCTGGTGTGCTTGGGGGACAGGAGCCACACTGGGGCAGAGGTTCTGTCAGCTCTGCAGGGGCAGGTTCAGAGGTGGTTGACGCCACGCCAACTTAAGGCAGGAATGGTGGTTTGCGACAATGGCACCAACCTCCTCTCTGCCCTCCGACAGGGACAACTGACCCATGTGCCCTGTTTGGCTCACGTCCTTAACTTGGTGGTGCAGCGGTTCTTGGGCAGGTACCCGGGCTTACAGGATGTCCTGAGGCAGGCCAGGAAAGTCTGTGTGCATTTCCGCCGGTCATATAATGCCAGTGCTCGGCTGACGGACCTCCAAAAGGAGTTTAACTTGCCCAAGAACCGCCTAATCTGTGACATGCCCACCAGGTGGAACTCGACATTGGCCATGCTGCAGCGGCTGCACACGCAGCAGAGGGCCATCAATGAGTACCTGTGCGACTATGGCACCAGGACAGGGTCAGGGGACCTTGGTTTTTTTTCCCCACGCCAGTGGGCCATGATCAGGGATGCATGCACTGTCCTGTCACCATTCGAGGAGGCCACGAGGATGGTGAGCACTGACAGTGCATGCATCAGTGACACTGTCCCCCTTGTCCACCTGTTGGAGCACACGCTGCGTGGAATAATGGACAGGGCACTTGAGGCAGAACAGAGGCAGGAAGAGGAGGACTTCCTTAGCTCTCAAGGCCCCCTTTATCCAGACAGTGTTCCTGCGTGCCCGCCGATCACACAGGAAGAGGACGAGGAAGAGTAGGAGGAAGATTGTGTCAGTATGGAGGTGGAGCCTGGCACTCAGCATCAGCAGTCTTTAAGGGATCAGTCCCAAGGAACACATGGACTTGTACGTGGCTGGGAGGAGGTGGCTGCAGACGTTGTCCTTAGTGACCCAGAGGACTCCGGACCGAATGCCTCAGCAAACCTACGCTGCATGGCCTCCCTGATCCTGCAAAGCCTGCGTAAGGATCCTCGTATTCGTGGTATCAAGGAGAAGGACCAATACTGGTTGGCAACCCTCCTTGATCCACGTTACAAGGGTAAGGTTGCGGACCTTATCTTGCCATCGCAGAGGGAGCAGAGGATGAAACATCTTCGGGAGGCCTTGCAGAAAGGTCTGTGCAACGCGTTCCCAGAGACTGGGAGGTTACAAACTCCTGTTTCTGGACAACGTGTTGCTGAGGCTTCGGTCAGTCAAAGAAGGAGCGGTGGAGAAGGTGGCCGTCTGACCGATGCGTTCAGACAATTTTTTGGTCCGCAGCCCCAAGGTATGATCGGTTCCAGCAACCATCGCCAGCGTCTGTTTTACATGGTGCAGGAATACCTAGGGGCAAGATCAGACTTGGACACCTTTCCCACCGAAAATCCTCTGGGTTACTGGGTCTTGAGGATGGATCACTGGCCAGAGCTTGCACAGTATGCAATTGAGCTACTGGCCTGTCCTGCATCCAGCGTTCTTTCGGAACGCACATTCAGTGCTGCTGGAGGCGTGGTAACCGATCACAGGGTGCGTCTGTCCACTGACTCGGTCGATCGGCTGACCTTCATAAAAATGAATCAGTCTTGGATCACCACCAGCTACCAAGCACCTGATGCTGATGTAACTGAATAATTTTTTTCAGATCCCTTCAAAGACTGCCTATGCTGATGCTGAGTGACTATCCCTGAGTAATTATCCTCTTCCTCCTCAATCATCACGCTGATAGCTTGTAAGAACATTTTTGGTTCTGGGCGCCACCACCAGTGCCTAAGGCACAATTTTTCAGCCCCTGTTTAACAGGGGCGTGTAATTACAATTTTTGATGTAATACTTTGCAGCAGGGCTCGTTCCTGCATTCCAACTAGAGTGTCTGTGAGGGGTTGCAGTGTTGTGGCACCAGCACCAGTGCCTAAGGCCCAATTTTTCTGCCCCTGTCTAACAGGGGCGTGTAATTACAATTTTTGATGCAATACTTTGCAGCAGGGCTCGTTCCTGCGTTCCAACTAGAGTGTCTGTGAGGGGTTGCAGTGTTGTGGCACCAGCACCAGTGCCTAAGGCCCAATTTTTCTGCCCCTGTCTAACAGGGGCGTGTAATTACAATTTTTGATGCAATACTTTGCAGCAGGGCTCGTTCCTGCGTTCCAACTAGAGTGTCTGTGAGGGGTTGCAGTGTTGTGGCACCAGCACCAGTGCCTAAGGCCCAATTTTTCTGCCCCTGTCTAACAGGGGCGTGTAATTACAATTTTTGATGCAATACTTTGCAGCAGGGCTCGTTCCTGCGTTCCAACTAGAGTGTCTGTGAGGGGTTGCAGTGTTGTGGCACCAGCACCAGTGCCTAAGGCCTAATTTTTCAGCTCCTGTTCAACAGGGGCATGTAATTACAATTCTTGATCTAATATTTCACAGCAGGGCCCTGTGAGGGCTTACAGTGTTTTGGCCACAGCAACACCTAAGGCCCAAATTTCTGCTGAGTATATAGGGCAGGACCCTACTTTCAAACATCTAACTTACAAACGACTCCTACTTGCAAACGGAAGGAGACAACAGGAAGTGAGATGAAATCTACCCCTAGGAAGGGAAATTCTCTCATGTAAGAGTTAATATGGGAAAACAATTTCTCCTTTCCACTGATGCTTTCCAATCCTTGTTCCACAAAAAAACCCAAATTTTCAAAAAACATTTTTCATTGGGACAAAAAAGTGAGGTGAAATCTTCTGAAGAGGAGGAAAGACGCAAAACAAATGTCACAGGGGTGATAACCCTTCCCTATGTTTTCCAAAAAGCTTAGAAAAGATTTTTTGGCTGGAGCTAAACACGTTAAAAATGTTCAAAATTACAAACAGATTCTACTTAACAACAAACCTACAGTCCCTGTCTTGTTTGCACCGCCTGTATACTGCTGTTCAGAGTATATAGGGACCTTTCCTTATTTTAATTTGGGTGCGGGGTTCCCCTTAATATCCATTCAAGACCCAAAGGGCCTGGTAATGGACTGGGGGGTACCCATGCCGTTTGTCTCACTGATTTTCATCCATATTGCCATGACCCGACATGACATTAAACCCGCAAGCAGTTTTAAATGAGATTTTTTCCTTTAAAAATGACATTTGGTGCAGGGACTGTTCTAAACATGGGAAACACATGTCACTTTACAGGCATACTATAGACACCCCCCAGGTACGATATTTAAAGGAATATTTCACTTTTTTTTTTTTTTACTTTAAGCATCATTAAAATCACTGCTCCCGAAAAAACGGCCGTTTTTAAAAGTTTTTTTTGCATTGATACATGTCCCCTGGGGTAGGACCCGGGTCCCCACACCCTTTTTAGGACAATACCATGCAAATTAGCCTTTAAAATGAGCACTTTTGATTTCGAACGTTCGAGTCCCATAGACGTTAATGGGGTTCTAACGTTCGTGCGAACTTGCGGTCCGTTCGCGGGTTCTGGTGCGAACCGAACCGGGGGGTGTTCGGCTCATCCCTAGCTAGAATGTGGAGTTTATCCTAGCTCATGTTTGTTCTTGATAAGATAAGTGCTTCCCTCAACACCTGTTTAAGAATACATATATACACTACATTAGTGAAAATGATGCAAGATTTTGTTTTATAACACCAGCCAATAGGTAAATATTAACTGAACCTATTTTCATTTCTATGACATGTATAAGGTTAGTAAAACTCCTCCCATCCCTCAAACGACATAAATACTGTATCATTGAACACTGCTAATTAGATATCTTTAAGTGGCTAAGCAAACCTGTCTCCTGTGTCACTTTATTGATATCTCCAGGCCTGGGGGTCTACGGAGGTCTTCCTGTATTACCTGAACCTATCTGGGTGGTCTTAGAAGCAGAAATTTCCTACAACTGGGGGCTCGTCGTCTGGGATAAAAGCCAAAAATCATCTGAAGGTAAGTCTTTATTTTGTCTTTATTGACGAAATATTTCTTGCCTCAGCTCTGATTAAAGCTTTTTAGACCCGTAAATTAGTAGGGGATAAGAACCACGCCAGAGGTTAATATTGGAGGGTTTTTGGGAAACCCACAAAGATAAGCAGTACTGCATACACATATATAGAGACATTCCTTTTGGGAAGGGATATGAAGTGGTTAATGAGGAAATAGACTCCGGTGACCCCAAAATCTTTTGCTTTTTCTTATCTGTCGCATTAGAAGTTATAAGATAATCTGTCGTGTGTGTGTGGATCAGAAGACTGAGTGGTAAAACAGTCAGCTCCCACTGTCAATATGGGTCAGAAACAAGGTAAAGAAGATCCTCCCCCTCTTCCCAATCCAGGAGAAATGTGTAAGGATTTTGTAGCCAGAATTTGTGGTACTAATTATGAATTCATAGTCCCATGGGTTTCAAATTTAGCGGGATGGACCGAAGCCATACACAGTGTAGACCCCTTTCCCCAGGATGGCGCTAATGATGAATTTCACATAGATATGATAAAAGGATTGTGTTTAGGAGATAAGAGAGCTTTCCCTTGGTACCCCGGGGATCCTCAATGGGATATGGATTATATGGAAAAGGGAGGAGAGAACTGGTTAAAATACGCCCCATATTGGTTTCAGAGGGATAATAAGAAACAGAAAAAGCCCACCAAATATTTAAGTAAGGAAGATTATGACCAGAAACATAGAGAAGAAGCCGATAAAAAGAGATTTGTCCCTGACCCAATAGCCCCACCCCTGCCAATAGTCAGTCATCCTCCACCTGCATATGTACATGTCTTTCCGAGTTTAAGAAAGGAAGATATTGATCTTCTGACTGGACATTATGCAACCAGACAACGGCAGGTCCCCCTCGCTCCACAACCACAACAGCAGATGCCTCCCGCTCCACAACAAGATAGACAGCACTCACAGAGGGCCCGAGTCGAGGTAGGTGAACCAGAAGATGATCAGGGAGCTATAGGAGGGGTAGTTTCACCACCTGGCCAAGAGCAGGAGGAAGAAGACGTTAAAGGGGATAGAATACTTAGTCCCCCTAAAACAAAGAGTGGAACTGTATATAGTAACACTAACCTTCAAGCACCTTTCATGACCATTGGAAATGAATTATTAAAAAAGGTAATAGACATTGAGGACATTGACAGGATAGTAAAACATTGCCCCAAACCCACCGCCTCTGCAGGTGGCACTTTAACTTACTTAAAAAAGGCCTGTTCCGTTTTTAACCGATTCAGGGGCAACTCGGAGCACCCTCAGTGAGGACTACTACATAGGTGAGACTAAAATTGCTGAACCTTCTATGGGAATTAATGGGATACTTACCAAAACATACAAAACACCACCTTTACCAGTAAGTGATGTTGAAAGGGGAGGTGCAACAGTCTTGCATCATTGTTTCAGGATTATACCAAATTGTCTTGTGAATCTCTTGGGTAGAGATTTGATGGGAAGATTGGGTATAACACTGAAACTGACTACTGAAGGAGGGGTCTTCGTACACTCCAAGGTAATACCAATATATTACACTGAGGATAGTGATCTCCCTCCACCAGATGATCCGGTATGGTCAAAAAGCTCCTTGGATGTAGGTCTTATTTCTTGTACCCCATACAAGGCAGCTTTAAAATCATGGGCACAGCCGGTTTGTCACAAACAATACCCCATTTCAAAAGAAAAAGAGGAAGGAGTGGCCCCAATGGTGGAAAGGTTCCTGCAGCAAGGAATTCTTAAAGAGACACTGTCACCCTACAACACCCCCATTAACCCAGTAATGAAGCCAGACGGCTCTTACAGGTTTGTACAAGACCTCAGAGCTATAAACAACCTAGTGATACCCATTGCTCCTATAGTGCCTGATGTGCCATCACTCTTAACCTCCATACCATCCGATGCAGAGTATTTTTCGGTCATTGACCTTTGTAATGCATTTTTTTCAGTTTCTGTTGACGAAGAGACACAGCCTATCTTTGCATTCAATTTCAGAAACCGCCAGATGACGTGGTGTAGATTACCTCAGGGTTATGTAGACTCCCCTGTAGTGTACACAGTGGCCCTCCAGGCAACCCTGCGGTCTTGGACACCCCGCCATGGTTCCGTCCTACTTCAATATGTTGATGATTTGTTGTTGTGTAGTCCAAGTCAGAAAGCATGTAAAAATGATGGTTTAGATCTGTTACATTGGTTAGCAGACAATGGTCACAAGGTTTCTAAGAAATAGCTACAATGGTGTCAGGAAACTGTTGAATACCTTGGTTTTGTACTCTCCAAAGCATATGCCACAGACCAAGACATCCAGCAATGGAACTCAATAGGTGTGCAGACAAACCCAGAAACTGACCTTGTCTGTCAAGAGGGGAGACCATGTATCCCTTTAGCCAGTGCACCCATTTTTATTTCACAATACCATGGGATAGGTCACAGAGGGTGGAAAGTCACATGTGAACTTTTGGATAAGGATTTTTACATTCCAGGTCTTCCCTCTCTCGTTAAGGCATATGTTTCCAGATGCATCACATGCATTCGGAATAACCCTAGCAACCCTCACAAAGCAAAACACGAACATCTGATATATCCATCTACACCATTCACTCATCTGCAGATAGATTTTACACACATGCCCAAACTAGGTAAAAGACAGGAATATTTGCTAATAATAGTGGACATGTTCTCAAGATGGATAGAATTGTTTGTAACTACAAAGGAAGATGCACAAACTGTAGTGAGGATTCTGATACAAGAAATTATCCCAAGGTGGGGTTGCCCACTACAGATCTACTCTGACAATGGTCCTGCATTTGTGGCCAAAGTTTGTCAAGATCTGGTAAAAACACTGAAAATAGAATGGAAGTTTCATATTCCTTACCACCCCCAGAGTTCAGGTATAGTGGAAAGGATGAACAGAACCATCAAAGATAAGATCAGGAAGGCCACTGGAGGTACGTATGCAAATTGGAAGAAGGTCCTACCAGCTGTACAAGCCGAGGTAAGAATGACACCCTCTAAAAAGACAGGATACTCTCCTTTTGAAGTCTTAATGGGTAGGCCATTCCCCACCCCATGGGCCAGACAGCCACTTTGTTAGAAAGAGGGGACCTAGATCTTATTCAGGAAGAATATGTAAAAAAAAACTTATTGAAACTTTGGATAAAGTTGAAAGGAATGTTGCTCGCACCTCTCCTTCTTCTTCACAGAAACCTACACACCCTTTCCAGGTGGGTGACACCGTGGTGGTCCAGAGATTGAACTGCACCAAGAAACAGGAGTATCCCTTCGGACCCCCAACCACAGTGATCGCAGTCACCCGCACAGCTATTTTGGTAGAAGGACAACAGGCCTGGATTCATGCAAGTCGCGTAAAGAAGGTCAACCAGGACCCTAAGAAGCAAGGCAAAGATAAAGCACAGAGAGGTGAAGCAAGTGATATAAATCCTCGAACACTGAGTGAAGCAGGTGGTCAAGACTCTGAACAAGATGACGTCGCTTATTTCACCACGGACTTCTGGGAAGGCCTTGTGCCTCCTATGCTGGGCTGCCCTGATTGTGTTCCTGCCAACTTGGCTGATAACTAACTGTATTTATCATTCTGAAGATTTGGGACTCATAAAGGGTATTTGTGGGGCCTCTAACACTCTACAACAGAATAATACACATGACAGACACAAGAGAAATGAAAACTCAGAAAGTTTTACAGATAAAATGTTATTGTTGAAGTTTAAATATAGCTACGCCCAGAAATCTGGATTTGAAAAATGTTGGATATGTAGTAAACTCCATCCTAGCACTGCTAGAATCCCCTTAATGGCAGTACCTCTAAACTTCACCCCACTCCTTAATGGCACACCTCCTGTCGTCCTTACAGAAGTCATAAGAACACTTTCAAATAATACCCTTACTTTCCAAATTACTGGTAGAAGTCATTCCCCAGACTGGTGTTTTAGGTTGGGAAACTCCACAAACGGAGCTGAAGTTTGCCAACAAGCTAATATTAACTTTTCAATGACTTCAATTGAAAGCCCTTTCTGTCATACTTCAGAACCTGCCCTAAACACCACTCTAATAAACCTTCTTAACTCCAGTTCCACTTCCACAGTAGGACAATTATTGTCGAGTTTAACTTTTTCCAGTTTTTCTGATGAAATGATGACAATATTCAACAAACGATCCTTAGCTCTAGGAAACAGTATTTATATTTGTTGTGGAAAAATCTGTCACCCTTGGATCCCCACTGAACCCCAAGGATGGTGTTATCTTGCATCCCTAGTCCCCATCATGGGCGTAGTAGGAGATAGCAAGGGAAGACACCTCCTTGAAGCTAGCATGTATCCTAGGTACCCCCTCAAACACCGCAATAAAAGGGAGTTATATCTTACAAAAGATATGGCATGGGCTTGGTTCCCCTCATGGAGTGGGTGGGGAATAGACTTAATGAAATGGTTGAATAATTACACTGGAATCATTGATGAAATAATGGAAAAGAATTCTGATGATATTACTAAATTAAATATAGGAACTAGGGCAATCAGAAAACAATTAGAACTACACGAGTTAGCCATAGAAAGCATGAGTGCTGCCTTAACTGGGTTATGTGAAAACACAGAAGATTATGAGTGTTGTACCTGGTTTCATTACACAAGTATTGAGGTACCAGATTATTATGATATAATTGCACAACACCGGAAAGAAGTAAGCAAATCACAAGATGAAGCTAGAAACATTGCTAAGACATGGGATCCTTTTGCAAACCTAAGTTCTGGGATAGGAATTTTGGCATGGATAAAAAGTGCTGCCATAACTATAATTATGATTGTTCTTTTTGTTTTGTTCCTATATGCCTGTTATAAGCTTATAATGTGTATAATTGTTAAGGCATCCCGAACCCCTGATCCTGCTGCTGCGAATAGAATTTATCTGAGTATGTATTGTGATAGAAGAAAATTTACATAACTGTGAAAGGTAGTGAGCCATATAATAATGTCTCAAAGAGGGGATTGTAAAGAACATAGCACATATCATGAGGGACTCCATTTTAATTCTAAGACACCATCTTATGTTTCACAGGAAAATTGAGAAAACTCAAATATGAGTTTCAACTGAAACCCACATAATCTTTAAGCTGTTATCTATAGAAAGCCTTCTCAAGGTTACATATACATTTAAATATAGCTAGAATGTGGAGTTTGTCCTAGCTCATGTTTGTTCTTGATAAGATAAGTGCTTCCCTCAACACCTGTTTAAGAATACATATATATACTATATTAGTGAAAATGATTCAAGATTTTGTTTTATAATACCAGCCAATAGGTAAATATTAACTGAACCTATTTTCATTTCAATGACATGTATAAGGTTAGTAAAACTCCTCCCATCCCTCAAACGACATAAATACTGTATCATTGAACACTGCTAATTAGATATCTTTAAGTGGCTAAGCAAACCTGTCTCCTGTGTCACTTTATTGATATCTCCAGGCCTGGGGGTCTACGGAGGTCTTCCTGCATTACCTGAACCTATCTGGGTGGTCTTAGAAGCAGAAATTTCCTACAGCGTCGTGTCAACATAGGAAGAAGAAAAGAATCAACGAGACAGCGGCGACAAGACAGCAGCCGCAGACCGGGCCCCCGCTGGCAAAAGAGCTGGAAGAAGATAGCGGAGGGGCCCGGGAGAAGAGGCGGAACACCGGGAGAAGTCGAAAGAAGACCCCCCCAGAAGTCAGAAGAAGACCCCGGAGCTGCCTAATAAATTACTCTTAAAAGCTGTGTACTGTTTTTTTTTTTAATTGTCACTTTTCCCTAGGTGAATTGGTAGGGGTACCATGTACCCCATACTCATTCACATATGGTGGGGGGCCAGGATCTGGGGGCCCCCTTATTAAAGGGGGCTCCCGGATTCCAATAAGCCCTCCGCCCGCAGACCCCTACAACCAACGACCAGGGTTGTCAAGAAGAGGCCCTTGTCCTCATCAACATGGGGACAAGGAGCTTTGGGGTGGGGGGCCCGCAGGGCGCCCCCCTTCCCACAAGGCACCCACCCCCCTATGTTGAGGGCATGCGGCCTGGTACGGCTCAGGAGGGGGGGCGCTCGCTTGTCCCCACCCCCTTTCCTGGCCGGCTGGGCTGCGTGCTCAGATAAGGGTCTGGTATGGATTTTGGGGGGACCCCCAATGCCGATTTTTCGACGTAGGGGGTTCCCCTTACAATCCATACCAGACCTAAGGGCCTGGTATGTCCCTGGGGGGAACCCACGCCGCTTTTTTCATTTAAAATTTGGCACAGCGTTCCCCCTCAGGATTCATACCAGACAGCTGTCAGCACTGCCTGTCACTCATCGTGAAAGGAAAAAAAAGTTTTCCTTTCCCAATGAGTGAGCCATCTCAGCGCTGGCTCCTGCGACGGGGCTCGCAGGTGTCAAATCTCACCGATAAATGCGGCGAGATTGACACAATATCGTGGTCACCTACTGTACATCTTGACCCCGTACCTGGCACGCTTGCTGGGAAGGTACTGTTTGAATGACAAGCGGACAGAAAACTTAATCAGGGACTCATCAACGCAGACAACTTGATGGGGCATAAACAAGTCTGCAAATTGTTGTTGAAGTGGTTTGCAAGGGGCCGAATTTTGGAGAGCCGATCGTATCCAGGGTCTCCACGAGGACGACAGAGTTCATTGTTGTTGAAGTGCATGAACCGCAAAATCTGCTCGTATCATGCCCTGGTCATGGAGGCAGAGAACAAGAACATATGGTGAACTGGGTAAGTGGACCAATATGACCGCAACTCACTCTTTTTAGTTATGCCCATGTTGAGGGAAAGGCCCAGAAAGATCTGAAATTCGGAAACCATAATTGGTTTCCAATCTCTGGCAAGGGAGGACTGGGGAATAGTGGCGATGTGTTGACCAGCGTACAAATTGCTTTGGTCCACAATAGATCTATAGAGATCTTCGGTGAAAAACAGCAAATAAAAATCAAGTGACATAAAATCAACTGTTTCCACCTAAATGCCGGGTTGGCCAGTGAATGGGGGAAGTATGGGTGCTGCAGAAGTGGTGGGTTCCCAATTAGGATTAGCGAATGCAGCAGGAAGGGCACTATGGGCACGACGGGCCTGTGTTCCTCTTCTTCTTGGTGGCAGCGGGACACTACTTGTGCTTGCCACCTCACCAGCTTGAACTGCACTTATGGGACTCGCCACGTCACCAAGTGTTACTGCAGTGCTGGATGTACGACCAGGATGTACTAGGCCGCTGGTGCTTGCCAGTTCACCAATAGCGGCGCTAGTACTGCTCTGCTCCATACGAGGGACCTGCGATTCTTGCACCTCAACAACAGCAGAAGAAGTTCGGGGTCTGGTACGCCTGACCTTGGCAGGGACCACAACTTCGATTTGCCATTTTGGGCTCTAAATTTAGTGGTACACTAGTGAGACTCACAGGTAAAAAAGCTCCTGACTGTTGGCGACTGTATCAAAACACTACCAAAAAAACTGTTAGCGATTGCAGGGATCAGGCCTGACTCTGCGAACGCTACAGTTATGTGTGTTTAGTGTTTTGTAAGTGACAGTGATCGATCGATACTGCACTTGGGTGGGCTGGGCTGGGCCGAGGGGCAAATGCAGGTGCTAGCAGGTATCTGGGCTGATCCCGCTAACACTGCGTTGTTGGGAACCCTAAACTGCTGGGGACGCTAGTATAGATCTGATCGGATCAGATATTGATCCGTTCAGATACTATACCACTAAGGGAGGTGTATGCTGCGTCCGTGGGTGTTAGCACTACTGGCACTAACCTGACGCTGCCTGGGGTGACGCAGACCCTATCTTACCCTAAAACTTAACTTATATCACCCACCGGGCGATCAGGGGGTTAAACCTTTATTAGGTAATAAACGGCGGGTGCCCTGATACTATAAAAAATAAATTAACTAACCAGCGTCACCCGTAACAGTTATGCGATGATCACTGGTGAAAGGGTTAACTAGGGGGCAATCAGGGGGTTAAAACCTTTATTAGGTAGTATATGGGGGTCCCTGATGCTATAAAATGCTGATGGCGAACCTAAATACTTACCTCCCTAACTAGCGTCACCAGTGACATTAATACAGCGATCAGAAAAATGATCGCTTAGTGACACTGGTGACGGGGGTGATCAAGGGGTTAACCTTTATTAGGGGGGTTAGGGGGGTATCCTAGACCTAAAGGGGGCTAATACTAACTGCCCTACCACTTATAACTGTCACATACTGACACCAATGCAATAATCAAAAAAAAAAAAAAAACTGCTATTGGTGTCACTGTGACAGGGGGTACAGGGGGGTGATCGGGGGGTGATGGGGGGTGAAATGTGTGCCTAGAGTGTTAGTGTAGTGTTGGTGCACTTACTTGATGTCTTGTCTCCTCAGCGCCAGAATGGAAAAGACCGTCTCGAGGAAAGATGAAATCACTTCCTCTGCCGCTGTTTACATTTCAGAGGCAGAGGAAGAATGTCATTGGCTGGGAGCGATCGCGAGGGGGTGGCCATGAATGGATGGCCTCCCCCTCACCTCTGATCACTCAGGGAAAGATGCTGACTGCCTTGGGCACCAGGGGGGGTCCTTTTAGACCCCCTGCCCACGGGAGGCGAGTAACATATCCATACGTTACTTTGCCTGCCCGTGCCATTTTGCCGACGTATATCGTTGTGAGGCGGTCGGCAAGTGGTTAAATTACTTTTTTTCCTTTGAAATGTCATTTTACTGTCAGACTGTTCTAAACACGGGAAACATGCGCCCCTTTACAGGCATACTATAGACACCCCCCAGGTACGAAATGTAAAGGAATATTACACTTTTATTGTTTCACTTTAGGCATTATTAAAAATCACTGCTCCGAAAAAACGTCCGTTTTTAAAACTTTTTTTTGCATTGATCCATGTCCCCTGGGGCAGGACCCAGGTAGCCAAACACTTTTTATGACAATACCATACATACAAGTCTTTAAAATTAGCACTTTCGGTTTCTCCCATAGACTTTTAAAGGGTGTTCCGCATCTTTCGAGTTTGCCGCGAACACCCCAAATTGTTCGCTGTTCAGCGAACAGCCGATGTTTGAGTCGAGCATGGGTTGGACTCGAACTGGAAGCTCATCCCTAGCGAGAAGGGAGAAAGCTGGTGAAAGTGAACTCTTGTACTAAATTTTAAATATGGTGGACTCTGTAATCCTATCATGTTACCCATTTTTAATCAAGTTATTACCAGTTACTGCTGTTTATGGAATTGACGCTACAATTAGTGCGTATTTCTATTTGTATGTATATGGCAATTATGTTTGTAGCCATGTTATTTACGGAACAATACATTTTCGATTTCCACCATTGTATTGGTTTTCACCACATGCCTCGCTCAAAGTTCCACGCTCTTGCTCCCCAATTTTAATATGTAGTTTTAAAACATTGTTTTCTTTTCTTTCTGTTCTTTATTGGTTTTCACTCTACCACCCAACAAGGCCTCAGTGCAAGCATTTTGCAGCAGAACATGTAGTACCTGCAGGCACATAAGAATGTTATTTGTAAAAAGGAATTACATAGCCATATAGAAATGTATTAACATTATCTTATGTTGTTTTATTGGTGTTGTGTGATTGTTTTGCATGCAATTATGAACCTGGACTTTTCATATTCCAGATAACCTTTAATCTGTCTCCAGGCCTACATTGGCTCAGATAAATTAATCTGTTGTGTTATGTGATCTATTTAATTCTCTCTTTCTGGGATTTAGTTGGAGTGTCCTCTGTTGCGAAGTGTTGCAAAGGTTACTGTCATAGATTTTAGTCAAACCTCTGGATGGGTTATGCATACATAAAAGCAAATAATAAATGTAATGCTCACAGTAAATACTTACCAAAATACGTGTAAGTTCATACATGCCAGAAGTCATTTTGGCCAGCTACGGCATAATTTAGCTTTCGAAAGTTTCTATACTGTAAGACAGCCCAAAGTACACATCCATCCACCTGCAAGCAAAATTGGCCTACAAACTGGGAAATACTCCTAAATCTGCCTGGTTGAAGGTTAAACTGAGTGTTTTCAGTATACAATTATATACTAGGACTAGCAAAAGTAATTGTATATCTATTCTGCAGTGCTTCTGCTAGTGATATTTGATACTCAGGCTTCTACAATGAGATCTAAAATACTCTACAATTATTTGTTGTATGTAAAAAAAGTAGATATTACTAAAGGCCAACTGAGAACAATAAGCAGTACATTGCTACTGTTAAATCTGAGTACCGTTTAATTACAGAAAGCTAGTGAATATAAAATTGTTTGAAAAACTTTGTGCTTTCATTGTCATTTTTTTTACCTTCTTGTACAGCTTTATAACTACTATATTTTCTCTTTATGTGCAGTGAATATGTAATTTCTGTTTAAATGGTATACGTTTGGGATCTCACCAAGCGTAAAAAGTGCTATTACTTTAATTTTAATTATGATTGCAATTAAAAATATAAGAAAGTTACACCATCAAAAACACATTTTTATGGTCAATGTTTGACAGTTTTGTAGTAATATTTGTAAGGTAATTCTTAGTTCTAGGCCATAAAATAAAAAAGTATACAACAAAATGTACTTCTAATTGAAAAATATAAAATGGCATTATGCCTTCATAAAAATTATTAATACGTTGTTATTATTCTATCAAAATTAACTTTTTAATTGTGTATAACTATTTTATTGCTATGCTTACAATTAAATTTCCAGATATAAACCATCATTTCAGGGGTAGTAACTCATAGCCTGTAAAATATTCTCGGGGTGAAAATTTGCCTTACCGGTTCTTAAAAAACAAGGTCTAAATTCAATACTAGAAGAAAAGTTCAAAGCTAATGTTTAGCAATTTTAATCTGTGTCCAGATTGTCTTCCAGAACTAAAACACATATACGATCAAAATATATTGCTTTTGGCACCATTCAAAGTAGGGGTGAAAGCATATCCCTGAGTCCCAGAACATGGAGTGCAGGCCTTTTCCGATACCATTCCAGTAGGTTAGTAAGTGTAAAAGAGGAAAGGATCGCCGCTACCCCAGACCAGCCCAGGTGAATAAATGGTAAGGAGCGACCTCAGCCTATCATACCACACACCCTGATGCATTTCACCCTGCCCACTGGGGCTTAGACATAGGACATATGAAGGTCATGGCCTTAGTGATATTGAATTTGCAATACAAAGGTACCCAACAGTACACAGGAACCCAGGATCCTGCCCAAAGAGAACAGGCTTTAAATGTCTCTTTGGATCCCTGAAGTCTCCACAAAGCAAATCTGTCCTACACCAACATTGGATGGCACCTGCACTAAAACAATGGAGTTAAAGAGGAAGTAAACCCCAATGGGTTTTACTTCCTCTTTTGCTCCCCGGAAGGCCGGCAAATAAAAAGCATAATGGCCTAGTATGCATCACATACTAGTCTATTATATGACACTTACCTGCAAACAAAGCCCGCGCTGTCCCCTGAGCAGGCCACGTCCATGGACTGGCCAGAGTCACGTGACATCACTCCCACGCATGCGCACAGGAGCCGTCAGTCACGGCACATGCTGGGGGAAGAAACAGCGCAGTGGTCCATTTCTTCACAGCGCATGCGCCGAAGATGACATTGGCACACTACAAGTGAAATATCTCCTAAATGGCGCACGTTATAAATGAAAAAAGATCAAAGATTAAAAAAAAATGCATGTTCTTCGTTCCTGTTATAACATTTTGCAAATTAGTAATTTTTCTTCATAAATTTTGGCCAAAATTTATACTGCTGCATTACTTGGGTAAAAATAACCCAAATCAGAGTATATTATTTGGTCTGTGTGAAAGTTATAGGACCTATAAGCTATAGTGCCAATCGCTGAAAATTTATTACACCTAATGTACTCTGTAACCCAAAATGGTGCAGCATAACTCTCCTATAAACATAAATACCATAAATCAACAGTGTCAAAAATACATAGCATGTAACAGAATGCATAAAATGTGCATCAATAATTGGATAATTTCTTCCAAAAATATATATGTATAACACAGTCCAACCAATGTCCACGTGTGCAACTAAAATATCTGAAAACTGAAATCTAACTTCAGTCAACGAAAAACACCATGGTGACAAAACTGAATAAAGTGAATCCACCACCCATGTGGATTGGCCTCTCACCTCACTGAAATGACCACTGCATTACCAGTAGGTCACACCAAACAGTAAAACCAATTAAAGTATTTGTTACCCCCACCAAAAAAAATGGATCCTGCTCTTTTAAAGCATGTTATATGACACAGTGCTTGTCCTGTGTCATTTGCCCCCCTCTAACACCTAAAAAACCTGGCTAATCCTGACAGTTTCTCCCCACCCCTCTGTAAACTGACCACGGTGTAACATGGCTGCTGAGACCAGACACCGTGGTCAGCTTACATGCCTCCTTCATCAGCAGCCTGCTATCTGCTCTCCTCTCTGCTCCTGTGTCCTACTCCCCCCTCTCCTCTCTGTCTGTGTGTGAGTCACCCCTTCCCCCTCCTGCTGCTCTCATAACACTAACCTGTATACACCATCAGCACTGACTCCTATTGCAGTGTCCCCGTCTGTGAATGATTTATAAATATAAATGCTGTAAATACCTTATTTCAGAGCTGAGATTGCGATCACATGAACAGCCAGCTCTCTACTCCTCTCATCCTCTCCTCCTCCTCCTCCCCTCCAGACTGACATCAGCAGAGGAATCTCGGCTCCGCCTGCTGCATCTCTCAGAGGAGGAAAGGAGAAAGCTGGCCAGTCATGTGATCGCAATCTCGACAGTGAAATTCGGTATTTGCAGCATTTATTTTTCATAAATCACACACAGAGGGGGATACTACAAAAGGAGGCCCTGATGGTGTATACAGGTTAGAGTGGCTTAACAACCACTTTAAGTTTTGAATCACTTCTAGGTGTTGGCTAGCAATTCACTCAGTACAGATTTATATACCAATTAGATTGCGCTGATTGATCACTTATGCCGCGTACAGACGATCGGACATTCCGACAACAAAACCATGGATTTTTTTCCGATGAATGTTGGCTCAAACTTGTCTTGCATACACACGGTTGCACAAATGTTGTCCGAAATTCCGATCACCAAGAACGCAGTGACGTACAACACGTACAATGGCACTATAAAAAGGAAGTTCAATACCAAGTGCATCACCCTTTGGGCTCCTTCTGCTAATCTCGTGTTAGTGGAAGTTTGGTGAGAGACGATTCGTGCTTTTCAGCCTTGTGCTTTTCGGTTTGTCACTGCTCTTTAGTTTGTGCTTGTGAGTTGGTATCTGTTTTTCAGTGCGTTCTTGTCTGCTCGTTTCTGATTTTCAGCTCACTCTTCTAAGGCCTTTCTGATTTTCAGTGCATTTAGTTCGTTCTGACCAGCCGACAGTTTTGAAGCCATGTGGCGGGTACGTACTCATCATAGAGTTTGTGCTGTGCAAGGGCTTGGTGTTGGTGTTCTTACTTTGACCCAAGTCCAGTCCATGAACAGGGCGAGGTGGAGTTCATGGACGAAGAATTGGTTGCTCCAACAGGACCAATTCTTACACATGCCTTTGTTGCGGGAGATCCAGGAAAATAATCCTGATGGTTTCAGGAATTATTTCCGGGTGACGGACCCCGTTTTTCACAGTCTGTTGGCTTTGCTGTCCCCATATATTATGAAGCAGGACGCTTGCATGCGGCAAGCCATCACTCCCGAGCACTTGGCTACGGGTTGAAGTTTGCAGGACATCAAGATCTCGACAGGCATCTCCCCCAGGCTCTGGGGATCATTATTCCAGAGACCTGTTCTGCCATCATTCAGGTCCTGCAGAAGGACTATATTAAGGTAAGTTTTCTCCTTTAAAATCACATTCTATGTATTTAATGTTTGCTAATGTATTGTATTTATTCCTTAATTACCATGATTTTATTATGCTGTGAATGTCCTCTTTGTCCTCATGCACGTTGGAAGCTTTTAAAGTTCCTTTTTTGTCTTTCATGCATATTTGCCTTCACTAACCTGCCCAGCATGCTATCCTGGGCCCATACACACCTAGCCTAGTCACTTAACAATGTATTTTGTCTGCTCCATTGTAGTGCTTACCCTAAACACCCCCTAAAATGTGTTTAAATGTTATTTTTGTTAGTGCAACAGGCTTTTTTGGGGGGCCCAAACTCATTTGGAACCCTTCCTCCCCCCCGACCGCTAAGTTAGCCGATACCAATACTCTATCTGCTGCCAAACCTATACACACTATACCTACCTCTTTTGTATGCAGATTTATGAATGAATTCACCAAATCATGCAGTGCAAGGGCCTGCCTGAATACTTTCAAATGGTACTATTTAAAGTTTTGTTCTCCTATTATCTTAATAGGTAATTGCAGAATGTAAAAATGTTG
The DNA here is from genome assembly GCA_037952925.1 of Lithobates clamitans. Classification (NCBI taxonomy): domain Eukaryota; kingdom Metazoa; phylum Chordata; class Amphibia; order Anura; family Ranidae; genus Lithobates; species Lithobates clamitans. The sequence continues at coordinate 4,786,040 of JBBGZY010000510.1, forward strand.
TTCAATTTGTACAGTGTGTATTCATATTTTTGTATTATGACACTTCTTACCTGTCCAGTGGCCTGCCAATAGTGTAAGTAATGAGGGGCTGGCCAAACTAACACACATTATGTATGGAGAGGGTTACCTGTCCAAAACACCCCCCCCTCTAAAATGTTTACAATGGGCCATCAGAGGTTATGAGGAATCTGATAATAGGACCCTATACTTTTGTCTTTAAATACTCCTTAAAATAAATGTTATACTGATGTTGGCCAAGAATGTTTGTGTCTAATCTGCTTGCAATGTTATGTGCAAAAGTACAATTTTTTTTTCTTGTTTGACTCCACAGTTTCCTTCAAACCCACAGGAATGGCAGACTGTGGCCTCCCAGTTTGCCCAGCGGTGGGACTTTCCTAACTGCGGAGGGGCAATAGATGGGAAACACGTCCACATCGTCCCACCCCCCAACTCGGGGTCATACTATTATACTATTACAGACGGCTCCAGAATGGTGGCTTGAGCTTGCCACCTGCGGAATACAACGTGGCTGGTCTTCAGTTTGTGTTAATCGCTGATGAAGCGTTTGGGCTAGGTAAACATTAGGGATGAGCCCAATGTTTGAGTTGAATGTAAATTCGACTTGAACATCGGGTGTTCGCTGAATAGCGAACAATTTTGGGTGTTTGCGGCAAATTTGAAAGCTGCGGAACACCCTATAAAAGTCTATGGGAGAAATCATAAGTGCTAATTTTAAAGGCTAATATGCAGGTTATTGTCATAAAAAGTGTTTGGGGACCCAGGTCCTGCCCCAGGGGACATGTATGAATGCAAAAAAGTTTTAAAAACTGACGTTTTTTCAGGAGTAGTGATTTTAAACATGCTTAAAGTGAAACAATAAAAGTGAAATATTCCTTTTAAATTTCGTATCTGGGGGGTGTCTATAGTATACCTGTAAAGTGGCACATTTTTCCTGTGTTTAGAATAGTCTCTGCACAAAATGACATTTCTAAAAGGAAAAAAAGTCATTTAAAAGTAATAGTGGCTATAGTGAATTGTCAGGTCTCTGCAAAACAGATAAAAGTCATTGAAAAAAATGGCATGGGATCCCCCCCATTCCATTACCAGGCCCTTTGGGTCTGTTATGAATATTAAGGGGAACCCCGAACCAAAATTAAAAAAAAATTCCGTGGGAGTCCCCCCAATTTCCATACCAGGCCCTTCAGGTTTGGTATGGATATTAGGGGAACCCTGCGCCAATTTTTTAAAAAAAATCCTCAAAATCCATACCAGACACTTCAGGTTTGGTATGGATTTTAAGGGGAACCCCGCACCAAAATAAAAAAAATGGGGGTCCCCTAAAAATCTATAGCTGACCCTTATCTGAGCACACAACCTGGCAGGCTGCAGGAAAAGAGGGGGGATGAGAGAGTGCCCCCCTCCTGAACTGTACCAGGCCACATGCCCTGAACATGGGGAAGGTGCTTTGGGGTAGCCCCCCAAAGCACGTTGTCCCCATGTTGATGGGGACAAGGGCCTCATCCCACAACCCTTGCCCAGTGGTTGTGGGGGTCTGCAGGTGGGGACTTATCAGAATCTGGAAGCCCCTTTAACAAGTGGACCCCCAGATCCTGGCCTCCCCCCTGTGTGAAATGGTAAAGAGGTACAACTGTACCTCTACCATTTCACAAAAAAAGTGTCAAAATGGTACAAAAGACTCTTTTCCTGCAGCCTGCCATGTTGCACGCTCGGATAAGTATCTGATATTTTTTTTTCTAATTCTGGTGCGGGGCTCCCCTTAAAATCCATACCATACCTGAAGGGTCTGGTAAGGATTTTGAGGGGGACCCCTACGCCATTTTTTAAAAAATTGGGGCAGGGTTCCCCTTAATATCCATACCAGACCTGAAGGGCCTGGTATGGAGTTTGGGGGGACCCCCACGCAATTTTTTTTTTTAAATTTGGGGTTCCCCTTAATATTCATACCAGACCCAAAGGGCTGGGGGGATCCCATGCCGTTTTTTTCAATGACTTTTATCTGTATTACCGGGACCTGACAATTCACTATAGCTGCTATTACTTTTAAATGACTTTTTTTCCTTTAGAAATGTCATTTTGTGCAGGAACTATTTTAAACACGGGGAAAATGCGCCACTTTACAGGCATACTATAGACACCCCCAGGTACAAAATTTAAAAGGAATATTTCACTTTTATTGTTTCACTTTACGTATTATTAAAATCACTGCTCCCGAAAAAAACGACCATTTTTAAAACTTTTTTTGCATTCATATATGTCCCCTTGGGCAGGACCCAGGTCCCCAAACACTTTTTATGAAAATAACTTGCATATTAACCCTTAAAATTAACACTTTTGATTTTTCAGATTCGTGTCCCATAGACTTTAATGGTGTTTGTGTGTTCGAACAAATTTTTTGCCTGTTCGCATGTTCTGCTGTTAACAGAACCGGGGGGTTTTCGGCTCATCCATAGTGAACATCTGATGAGGTCATTTCCCATGTGGACCCTCACCAGATTGTTTTTAACTACTGGCTGGCCAGAGCCAGAAGAGTGGTGGAGCATGCTTCCGCATAATGACCAGCTGGTTCCGCCTATTTCTGACACCAATCCACATGGCGGAATATAAACTGAACCATATTGTGCTTGCCTGCTGCATTCTGCACAATTATCTATGAAAAATGCCACAAAGTTAGGACTGAGGCCGGCTTTCCTGATCCTTCAACCCTGATGGCACTTGAAGCTGGCCGTCCTGGCTTGCCCCCCCCAAAGTGCCCCCGAAGTGAGACAAAAATATCTGGAGTACTTTGCTGGTAAGGGGGCCATTGATATGCCAGCAAATGTGTGAAACATTTTTAAATTACATTTTTATTTTAAACTGAACTAATATTTCATTTGATTTACTGCTTGTGTTTCTTTTAGCTGTCTCCTAGGTTCTCCAATGGGCTTTTCTTTTTGGCCATTTTCTTCAATAGTGCAAACGTAATTTATTTGATACATGAGGTGACAATCTCTTCTTCAGCTAACTATCATGTTGTGGGTTTGCTACACACACACATTGTTTTTGTTGTTAATGTATGTAATGTATTAATGATAAACATATTTATCCTTTTCAGCACCATGAATTAATTGTTTTGAGTCCCTAAAATGGCCTGATTGGGGCCAATTTTAGAGCACTGTGTGGGTTATTTACTAAAAGTAAATCCTTGAAAGTGCACTTGTAGTGCAAAGTGGATTTGCCTTTAGTAAATACCCCCATTGTCACTGTAAACACCAACTTACTTTAAAAACTGGTATGGAGCATTGAAAGAAGAAGCCACACATTGTTGAGTAGAAAACATTTTACTCTGTGCACATTCAAATGTACGTTAGAAAAGGGTTTTTGAACAAACCAACATCTTTGGTGTATAACATTTATATGTTTGACATTAGAAATATAATTTTTGTGGGTTAAACAGGCATGTTTAAAACCATAACATACAAAACTCAGGAACTTACAAAGTTCAACTTTGAAAAAGTAAAGGCAATATCAGACATTAGTATGTCAAAACTGTGTTGATCTTGCCTTCATCGGATGGGGTGATGTCACCCCTGTAAAAGCCAAATTTTGAAGATGCACAAAAATTAGGAATGAAAATGTGGATTTCCCTCCTGATCCCATGCCTAATATCAACATGTGCTAGCGCCCATCATGGGGAATCAATGGATGTGTTTCGGGGGTGCAACGTCTTCCTTCCTCTCATCTACTTAAGTTGCAAGGAAAGGGTTGCACCCACAAAACGCATACATTGATATCGCGTGATGGCAGATAGCACATGTTGACACACTGTGTGCATCTGCAAAATTTGGCTTTCAAATTACTTTAAAACCTGATTTAAAATAGTAAATTCAATGAAAAAATGGTTCAATTTGTGTGTTTTTAGATTCTGCCTAAAACATCAATGATGTTCTTAATTTTTTGTTGAACATCATTGATGTTTTCCTTTATCTTTTCTAAATCACGATTGCACACCATGATCTCCCTAATGAGGACGTGTGCACTTGCACTGGTGGAATGAGTTTCTTCTTCCACAACATCCACATCACCTAAAAAAAACACACCATGTATTATAAATATGCAAGGTAAGCTGGAATACTTAACTTTTTTGTTAAAGTTTCACAAATGGAGACACCCCTAGTATCCACAGGAGCACCTGTGTGGGACACCCTAAAAAGGGTGTTCTGGTGTCCCACACTAGAACTCCTGCATCCAGATGTGTAAACAGCTGCAGAGTGCCCTCTACTTACACTGAATCAGGTTTGCATTTCATTCTAGTTAAAACACATCTAGACAACAATGTGAAAAACTTATTTTAATACAAATAGGCCTGAACAAATGTAGTTTGTAGCAAAAACATTGTATTAGTGGGCAAACAAACAATGTTTACTATGAACGATTACTGTCCCCACGAACCTGAAACTTGCCATTTTAAACACCATTTTAAACTGTACAACAGTAAAGAAAAGCACATGGGGCAGCATGCACGTAATAATAATAATTGAAACACATGACAAATACTTACTTTTTTGCAGCACTCTCTTGATCCTTCTGTACTGATCGTGCTCCCTTAATTTGAGGTCTGACCATTGTTTCCTCAGTTGCTCCTTGGATCGTCATACCCCAAAATTCTTCTGTAGACTTTTCACAACTTAAATCATGATTTTGGCCTTACATTTGGGTTTCTGTACGGTCCATATTTCCCGTCATAGTCGGCCCTCTTCAAAATGTCCACCATCTCAACAAAGGCCATATTTGAGGCCTTAAATCTTCTCCAGGATCAGGACTTTCTGTCTCCGGGCTTTCGTCATTTATGCCCTATGCTGCATGCACCTGTTGTCTCCTGGCATGTGCTCTCCCACTTCTCTCTTCCTTCCACTCTTCTTTCCACCTCAGATGAGGCTTCAGACGTACAACCTGGGCCTTCCACTCAGGAAGAAGATATGGAGGAGCCCAGCTTGAGCCAGGTATAGTATTGTTCAACTAGATGTTATTATTGATCACTAATTTACAGATTTAACAAAGTGGCTTACATATCAATAGACAGTAGTAGCCAAAACTTATTGGGACAAGAATGAAAAATGCTGGGGTCAGAAGGATAGTCTTTTCTATTTGTTAACATTCAATTTGCAACAGTCATGAGCTCTAAATTGTGTGTGATTGATAACCAAAAAACGAAAACTATGTCCCATTTTTATACACAGAAAAGTCTCAGCCAGGAGGAGGCTGTGGAAAGTGGCAGCCAGGAAGCGGCTAGGGAAAGTGGCACCCAGGAGGTGGCCGTGCCCAGTAGCCTGACCGAATTACAGGTTTCTTCCCTCTGCCTTCCAACAAAAAGGCCCAGGAAGGGGAGGAACATGGAGGGGTCAGCGCTTGGTTTGATTCAGCAGGCTACTGCGGTCCTCACAACAACCCCCAGTGTTCAAGAGGCCTTTGCGTCTATTATGGCCAGTAAGATGCAGGAAATGGAGGTGTTTCAATGCCTCATCAGTGAGGAGCTCATATTTCAGATCCTAAATAAAGGGTCATGGGCGAACTCACAAAAAAAGTAATGTATGCGAGTTGGACCATACTCCTCCTCCACCTCCTGCCACAACTCCAACACCACAGCCACAGCCTGGAAGGAAGCGTGGAAGGAAGACAAGAGAGTGATGGCCTGGGTTCGTTCTGGTCTGGCAAAAGAAGCAGGCTGTTGTAAGACCACAGCCTCGGGACATATATGTGCTGCTCCCGATCTCTCAGAGTCCTGGACTGGATTGTGCTCCCTATTAAATGGACTCCTCAGGCTACCAATTTTGCCTGTCAAATAATTGATGTCTGCCCTGGGGTACAGTCAACAGTTTATCCAGCGTTGCCTTCCTCTTTATTTTGTTATGACCCCTAATAAATTTCTATTTTTTTTAAATCCTTGGCTATGTGTTTTACTTCAAAAAGGACAGTTTGTTTGTGATTAGGCAGGTACATTTAAAAAATACAATGTCAAATTAATAAGGGACACCAACACCAACCAACCTTTTTGAGGTTAAAAAATACAACATAAAAATAGTGTTGTGGTAACTTGACAAAAAATGACAAAAAATATTATGGAGATCATTATAAAAAAAAATTCAGGATATCTTGATAAAAAGAAAAAAAAGTAGATCACTATAAAAAAAATTATAAACATTATTCTGGAGATATGGCGAAAAAAAAAAAAATATATTATTCAGGAGATCACGAGAAATACCGTATTTATCGACATATAACACGCAGTTTTTTCCCCTTAAAATCGGGGGAAAATCGTGGGTGCGTGTTATACGCCAATCCCCCACCGATTGTGAGGCTTTTGGCGGCTCTCGGCGGCTTCTGGCTGCTCTCGGCGGCTTTCGGCCATTCTCAGCGGCTCTCGGCCGCTTTCAGCCATTCTCGGTGGCTTTCAGCCACTTTCGGACATTCTCGGCTGCTCTCGCAGTCCCGCGTGAGCCACCGAAAGCCGAGTGCATCCGAAAGCCGCCGAGAATGGCCGAAAGAGGCCGAGAGCCGCCAGAAGAGGCCAAGAGCCGCCGAGAATGGCCGGGAGCGCCCGAGAACGGCGGCGCCATTTTTAAACGCCATTGTAAACACAGTGCAAGGCAGATGGACACTGACAAGGCTGCAATGAGGGACACAGCTGCAATGAGGGACTACAGATTGACACTGACAAGGCTGCAATGGGGACAAGGGTGCAATGGGGGACAAGGATGCAATGAGGGACACTGACAAGGCTGCAGTGAGGGACACTGACAAAGCTGCAATGGGGGACAAGGCTGCAATGATGGACAAGGCTACAGATGGACACTGATGAACCTGCATTGATGGGCATTTAAATGTAATTTTTTTTTCTTAAACTTCCCTCCTAAAAGTTTTTTTCCTTAAAAATCCCTCCTAAACTTGGGGTGCGTGTTATATGCTGGCGCGTGTTATACGCCAATAAATACGGTAATAAAGAAATCAGTTCATCAGAACTCCGTAAATATCAGCAGCAAAACTACTTTATTACTCTAGCATTATAAAGAAGAAGAGAATGTGCTGCATTAAAAAATTAAAAACTTTGCAGCGTGACCAGTGCCATTTTAAGAGCATTATAGGCCCCCGGGCAATATAGTGTACTGAGGCCCAGTCTACACAATCATGCATGATTGCCCATTAAATGCAGCTTTACTGTCCCCTTGAATGCAGCCTCACTATGCCCATCAAATTCAGCCTCACTGTGCCCGTGAATGCAGCCTCACTGTACCCACCATTGCAGCCTCACTATGCCCATAAATGCAGCCTCACTGTGCCCACCATTGCAGCCTCACTGTGCCCATGAATGCAGTCTCGCTGTGCCCACCATTGCATCTTCACAGTGCCCACCAGTGGCACCCTCACTGTGCCCACCATTACAGCCTCACTGTGCCCATGAATGCAGTCTCACTGTGCCCACAATTGCACTCTCACTGTGCCCATGAATGCAGCATCATTGTGCCAAATAATACAGACTCACCATCGCCTGGTGACACACACACAGCAGGCATCTCCTCCTGTGTATCATGGAGCTGGCTGGGTCTGTGTTCGGCGGCCGCACTGTAACAAGGTCCCGCCACCCTAGACCGGCTCGTGTGATAGGTGGAACCAGGGGCATTGCTAGGTATGAAAAAGACCAGGGGCTTCAGCTTGAAGTCCAAGGCCGGCAGTGGCGGCACCAGGGGGGGTGTTAGGCTCACGTGCTGGTTGCTGCCTGGCTCACCATTTCCTATCCATGCTGACCACTAAACTGACCTACCAGACCCCTACACTACTGATCCCCCTGACACATACACTGATCACCCCTGACACCTACACTGACCCCCCTGACACCTACACTGACCCCCTGACAGCTACACTAATCCCACCTGAAAAATAAACTGATCCCTCTCCTGACACATACACTGATCCCCCTGACACATACACTGATCCCCCCTATCACATACACTGATCCCCCCTGACACATACACTGGTCCCCCTGACACATACACTGGTCCCTCTCCTGACACATACACTGTTCCCTCCCCTGACACATATACTGATCCCCCTGACACATATACTGATCCCCCCTGACACATATACTGATCCCCCCTGACACATATACTGATCCCCCTGACACATACACTGTTCCCTCCCCTGACACATATACTGATCCCCCTGACACATACACTGATCCCCCTGACACATACACTGATCCCCCTGACACATACACTGATCCCTCTCCTGACTAGGGATGAGCCGAACACCCCCCGGTTCGGTTCGCACCAGAACCTGCGAACGGACCGAAAGTTCGCACGAACGTTAGAACCCCATTGACGTCTATGGGACTCGAACGTTCAAAATCAAAAGTGCTCATTTTAAAGGCTAATTTGCATGGTATTGTCCTAAAAAGGGTTTGGGGACCCGGGTCCTACCCCAGGGGACATGTATCAATGCAAAAAAAACTTTTAAAAACGGCAGTTTTTTCGGGAGCAGTGATTTTAATGATGCTTAAAGTAAAAAAAAAAAAAGTGAAATATTCCTTTAAATATCGTACCTGGGGGGTGTCTATAGTATGCCTGTAAAGTGACGCGTGTTTCCCGTGTTTAGAACAGTCCCTGCACCAAATGTCATTTTTAAAGGAAAAAATCTCATTTAAAACTGCTTGCGGGTTTAATGTAATGTCGGGTCATGGCAATATGGATGAAAATCAGTGAGACAAACGGCATGGGTACCCCCCAGTCCATTACCAGGCCCTTTGGGTCTTGTATGGATATTAAGGGGAACCCCGCACCCAAAATAAAATAAGGAAAGGTGTGGGGCCACCAGGCCCTATATACTCTGAACAGCAGTATACAGGCGGTGCAAACAAGACAGGAACTGTAGGTTTGTTGTTAAGTAGAATCTCTTTGTAATTTTAAACGGGTACATTTTTAACGTGTTTAGCTCCAGTCAAAAAATCTTTTTTAAAAGTTTTTGGAAAACATAGGGAAGGGTTATCACCCCTGTGACATTTGTTTTGCTGTCTTTCCTCCTCTTCAGAAGATTTCACCTCACTTTTTGTCCCAATGAAAAATGTTTTTTGAAAATTTGGGTTTTTTTGTGGAACAAGGATTGGAAAGCATCAGTGGAAAGGAGAATTTTTTTTCCCATATTAACTCTTACAGGAGAGAATTTCCCTTCCTAGGGGTAGATTTCATCTCACTTCCTGTTGTCTCCTTCCGTTTGCAAGTAGGAGTCGTTTGTAAGTTAGATGTTTGAAAGTAGGGTCCTGCCCTATATACTCAGCAGAAATTTGGGCTTTAGGTGTTGCTGTGGCCACAACACTGTAAGCCCTCGCAGGGCCCTGCTGTGAAATATTAGATCAAGAATTGTAATTACATGCCCCTGTTGAACAGGAGCTGAAAAATTGGGCCTTAGGCACTGGTGCTGGTGCCACAACACTGCAACCCCTCACAGACACTCTAGTTGGAATGCAGGAACGAGCCCTGCTGCAAAGTATTACATCAAAAATTGTAATTACACGCCCCTGTTAAACAGGGGCTGAAAAATTGTGCCTTAGGTACTGGTGGTGGCGCCCAGAACCAAAAATGTTCTTACAAGCTATCAGCGTGATGATTGAGGAGGAAGAGGATAATTACTCAGGGATAGTCACTCAGCATCAGCATAGGCAGTCTTTGAAGGGATCTGAGATTTCAAAAAAAATTATTCGGTTACATCAGCATCAGGTGCTTGGTAGCTGGTGGTGATCCAAGACTGATTCATTTTTATGAAGGTCAGTCGATCGACCGAGTCGGTGGACAGACGCACCCTGTGATCGGTTACCACACCCTCAGCAGCACTGAATGTGCGTTCCGAAAGAACGCTGGATGCAGGACAGGCCAGTAGCTCAATTGCATACTGTGCAAGCTCTGGCCAGTGATCCATCCTCAAGACCCAGTAACCCAGAGGATTTTCGGTGGGAAAGGTGTCCAAGTCTGATCTTGCCCCTAGGTATTCCTGCACCATGTAAAACAGACGCTGGCGATGGTTGCTGGAACCGATCATACCTTGGGGCTGCGGACCAAAAAATTGTCTGAACGCATCGGTCAGACGGCCACCTTCTCCACTGCTCCTTCTTTGACTGACCAAAGCCTCAGCAACACGTTGTCCAGAAACAGGAGTTTGTAACCTCCCAGTCTCTGGGAACGCATTGCACAGACCTTTCTGCAAGGCCTCCCGAAGATGTTTCATCCTCTGCTCCCTCTGCGATGGCAAGATAAGGTCCGCAACCTTACCCTTGTAACGTGGATCAAGGAGGGTTGCCAGCCAGTATTGGTCCTTCTCCTTGATACCACGAATACGAGGATCCTTACGCAGGCTTTGCAGGATCAGGGAGGCCATGCAGCGTAGGTTTGCTGAGGCATTCGGTCCGGAGTCCTCTGGGTCACTAAGGACGACATGGTCCGCAGCCACCTCCTCCCAGCCACGTACAAGTCCATGTGTTTCTTGGGACTGATCCCTTAAAGACTGCTGCTGATGCTGAGTGCCAGGCTCCACCTCCATACTGACACAATCTTCCTCCTCCTCCTCCTCGCCCTCTTCCTGTGTGATCGGCGGGCACGCAGGAACACTGTCTGGATAAAGGGGGCCTTGAGAGCTAAGGAAGTCCTCCTCTTCCTGCCTCTGTTCTGCCTCAAGTGCCCTGTCCATTATTCCACGCAGCGTGTGCTCCAACAGGTGGACAGTGTCACTGATGCATGCACTGTCACTGCTCACCATCCTCGTGGCCTCCTCAAATGGTGACAGGACAGTGCATGCATCCCTGATCATGGCCCACTGGCGTGGGGAAAAAAAAACCAAGCTCCCCTGATCCTGTCCTGGTGCCATTGTCGCACAGGTACTCATTGATGGCCCTCTGCTGCGTGTGCAGCCGCTGCAGCATGGCCAACGTTGAGTTCCACCTGGTGGGCATGTCACAGATTAGGCGGTTCTTGGGCAGGTTAAACTCCTTTTGGAGGTCCGTCAGCTGAGCACTGGCATTATATGACCGGCAGAAATGCACACAGACTTTCCTGGCCTGCCTCAGGACATCCTGTAAGCCCGGGTACCTGCCCAAGAACCACTGCACCACCAAGTTAAGGACGTGAGCCAAACAGGGCACATGGGTCATTTGTCCCTGTCGGAGGGCAGAGAGGAGGTTGGTGCCATTGTCGCAAACCACCATTCCTGCCTTAAGTTGGCGTGGCGTCAACCACCTCTGAACCTGCCCCTGCAGAGCTGACAGAACCTCTGCCCCAGTGTGGCTCCTGTCCCCCAAGCACACCAGCTCAAGCACCGCATGGCATCTTTTGGCCTGCGTACTTGCGTAGCCCCTTGAACGACTACGGAGCACCGCTGGTTCCGAGGAAGAGGCCATGGAGGAAGAAGAAGAGGAGGGGGTGGAGGAGAGAGGTGTGTCACAATCATTAGCATTTTGGAGGCGTGGTGGCGGAACAACCTCCAACACTACTGCACCTTGTCCTGCATCCTTCCCAGCTGCCAGCAGAGTCACCCAATGCGCCGTGAAACTTAGGTAACGTCCCTGTCCATGCCTGCTGGACCATGAGTCAGCGGTAATATGCACCTTACCGCTGACCGCCCTGTCCAGCGAGGCATGGACATTGCCTTCCACATGCCGGTAGAGTGCCGGAATCGCCTTCCGTGAGAAAAAGTGGCATTTGGGTACCTGCCACTGAGGAACCGCACATTCCACAAACTCACGGAAGGGGGCAGAGTCTACCAACTGAAAAGGTAGCAGTTAAAGTGCTAGCAATTTTGCCAAGCTAGCATTCAACCGCTGGTCATGTGGATGGCTGAGAGCGAACTTCTTTTGGCGGTGCAGCAGTTGGGGCAGGGAAATTTGCCTGGTATAATCTGACGTCGGTGTACCGATAGCAGATTGCTCCCAAGTACCTAATTCTACACCTTCATTCCTCTCAGTGCAGGTCTTAGAGAGGACTGAAGGTATAGTGGGGTTGGAGATCTCAGCTAATGAGGAGCAATTAAATTGGCTGCGTGTTTCCCTTTGAGACGCACAGGAACCCAAATGATAACTTACGTAGAAGAGAACCTGGGAATATAGAGGAACGGTGGTGGGAGGTAATGGATTTGGGTTAAAATATCAGTCAGATCGAAAATACACTTTGTTAAGCTTACTGATTGGGATGGGTGGGGGGGAGGGTACTTTTTGGAGGGTTGGGGGTGGGAGGGGGGTGGATAGACGCAATATGGGGGAAAGAAGGGTTGGTGAATTAAGAAAGGGGTGAAAAAGTAAACTGTATATATAGATATACTATACTTGTACTATATTTTGCTAATAAAGAATATGTAAACTTAAAAATGTACCAGTTCAAAATTACAAACAGATTCTACTTAACAACAAACCTACAGTTCCTGTCTTGTTTGCACCGCCTTTATACTGCTCTTCAGAGGGCCTGGGGCCCCACGCCTTTCCTTTTTTTTTTAATTTGGGTGCAGGGTTCCCCTTTATATCCATACAAGACCCAAAGGGCCTGGTAATGGACTGGGGAGGGTACCCATGCCATTTGTCTCACTGATTTTCATTCATATTACCGGGACCGGACATTACATTAACGCCGTAAGCAGTTTTAAATGACTTTTATTCCTTTAAAAATATAATTTTGTGCAGGGACTGTTCTAAGCACGGGAAACACGCACCACTTTACAGGCATACTATAGACACCCCCCAGGTACGATATTTAAAGGAATGTTTCACTTTTTTTTTCACTTTAAGCATCATTAAAATCACTGCTCCCCAAAAAACGGCCGTTTTTAAAACTTTTTTTTGCATTGATACATGTCCCCTGGGGCAGGACCCTGGTCCCCAAACCCTTTTTCGGACAATACCATGCAAATTAGCCTTTAAAATTAGCACTTTTGATTTCGAATGTTCGAGTCCCATAGACTTCAATGGGGTTCTAAAGTTCGCACAAATTTTCGGTACGTACCGGACCGGGGGGTGTTCAGCTCGTCCCTAGTCTTGGGCTTGTGCTGTGAGCAGGAGCTCACTCAGCACATGCTTTTTTTTATTTTTGTAGCGTGGGCGGTACACCAGCACTTCTACTGCACCCCCCTTCCTCCAGTAAATGGTCCCTCCCAGGGCATCAGCCCCTTCTGCCCGCCCTTGTACCGGCCCTGCGTATATCCATGTGGATTTGTTCAAGGGAAAAGAATCTAACACTGTGAGGTATCTTGTTGTGTTTCCATGTTCCATGTCTTCCGATAGGGGACATAATGTCCCCTCTCTTGATAGTGGATACATTGTCATAGATCCATTTCCAAAAATGGCGTTTAGTCCTACCGACATAGTAGCTGCCACATACACGTGTCATAAGATAAACAATGCCCATTGTTTTGCAATTTTAAAGTGCTTAGCCTGAAGGATTTCACCGTTTGGTAGGATATGTGCCTTTCCGGGCCACAAGAATTGGCAGTATGAACAACCACCACATTTGTGAGTCCCCGGATATTTGCATTTACATTGACTACCTTCCCTTAAGTGACTCTTAAAGTGACTCTGAATCAGTTGGTCATATATAGAGTTGTTCCTGCGATATACAATCTCAGCTTTATCCTACAGTGTACTTTCCTGAAGAAGCGAGCTATGTCCCGCAAAACGCAAACTGCGTTGAAGCTACAGCAAGTGATAAGAATTAACACTAAGAGGAGCATTACATTGGTATTTTGTGTGTGATAGATGTGTATATTTATGTTTTTCATATTTTAAAACTGTATTAATACATCTTTTGATACCTTTTACTCATATTGGTACCTGTAAAGTCCTTCCAATTTAGTGTGTTAGGGTTTTTTGTGCAGTCTATTTTTCAGGACGATGTACCGGACTTATATTGTCCACTATCTGAGGGCTCTCTATTGAGGCCCCCCTCCCCAATCCCCTTCTTTTCTGAATAATTTGGTGGTAAACACCATAGGGAGCTTTTTTTATTCAGCCACTATTGTCAACGTTGTTGTTTGTTCTTATTGTCTTATTCCCTTTTTTTCTCGTTTCCATTTTCTTTTCCTTCTGGTTCTCCCTCCTGCTCTGCCTTTATTCTTTTGTGGCTATATCGGTTATCTTTTTCCATCATGACTGACTCTCAAGGTACACATTGGAAAAACCTAATGTCTAAACTGCAGACACAAAACATCAAGGATAACGAAGCAGATATAGACATTCATTTGTTTTCCTTTGTTTTAAAAAGACCATTAGAAATCAAGTCCACTAAATATTGGCATATCTTTTACTTGGAGAAATACTTGGAGGAAAATATTATCCCTATGGGATTGTTAGTACAATTTTTTCCTAATCTCAAGATTTTACCAGATGAATTCAAAACCAGGTGCAAGAATAATTTATCTAAATGTTCTCAAGGCATGATGCAACTTCTAACTGAGAAGTATAACAAGGACATCATGCAGTTGGATACAGAGACCAATGTACTATATTCCACTAATAGGGAAATTACCTCGCATAGTACTTTTTTGAGTAAGGACACTGAACTTAAAGCCCATATAGAGAAATTTATACAGGAAAAGGAGAAAAAGATCTTTAAAGACAGAATGGCTTTTTAAAGTCATCGAGCATTTAAATGGTCGACACAAAATAATTGTTCAAGAAAAAGAAAAACTCCTGAGACAATTGTAACCGATGTAACCACTCAATAAAATGATTAGAAAATAGGTTTAACCTTAAACTACGTAGAGGGTTCTTTACTGTAACAGCGGCAAGGATGTGAAATTCCCTTCCACAGGTGGTAGTCTCAGCGGGGATCATCAATAGTTTCAAAAAACTATTAGATAATCACCTGAATGACTACGACATACAGGGATATACAATGTAATACTGACAAATAATCCCATACATAGGTTGGATTTGTGTCTTTTTTCAATCTCACCTACTATGTAACTATGCAACTATGATGACATTGTTTCTGATGCATCTTCTCACACTTCTGCTTCTTCCCGACAGCAATCTTGTGGTGGTGGGGTTGGAAATGGACAACCGTACTAGCATAAGCGTAAATATGATGATGTGCACTTCACACAATGAGGTGGTAGGTCTAAATCAGCTAGAAAGCAGGCACATAACACGGGTGATTCAGCTCTTAAAAAAATTTCTAAACATAATACCAAGGGTAATCCCTCTGTAAGCACTCCTATTACTACATGTATTTTTACTCCTGTACCAGCAGAACAGATTCACTCTGCACTGATTAATACACCTGTTAACAATGCCATTGCCACGCAAGCACAGGCACATGTAAAGACTAGAACTACATGGTATGGTCCATTGGACATACTCACGGATGAGACTGAATCCATCATTGCTCAGAAACCATTTTCTTCTTTAGTGGATCATACTCCGGATCCCAACAAAACTGTTCAAACCAACATACAAAACTACATGACACAAACTCAGACAGAACAAACAATTTAGAGGTGATTAATCTCGCACTAATTTCTTTGTCCCAACCTGATTTGGAGGTTCTCTCCTTGGGTTTGAGATTCTGCCCTGAAAAGGGCTTTTATGCCTTTGAAACCATCAAGGATATTAATCTCTTTGCCAGGAAGTTGCTTCTAAAAGTGATCCATCACAAAAACAAACTCAACAGGACTGTATGGCCAACTTTGATTGGTCCCAGTACAAGAGGCAGGACTTTAAAGCCCCGCAACAGTCGATTGAACTACTTGAAGAGAGCGATGTTTCTGAGGAAGTTGATCTCATCGATTAGATTGATTTGGATGCATTAATTGCAACTAATGAGATGGCCCCTAATGCTGCCAACTTCCTTCTGCCAAATTAATTTAACGGAAGATCATTACATTTTCCCTCTGTCATTGAATGCCAATATATTAGCATTTGTTTTATAAACCACACTCACGTGGGCCCAAAAACAGGCAATGAAGGATCTTAAAGATAGATCTGATCTAGTAATAAAGCCATCAGACAAAGGAGGGGGTGTGGTCGCTATGACCACGGACCAATACTCCCAAAATGTGCAAACACATCCCTAAGACCACACAAAATGGTATAGAAAAGTCCCAAAGGGCAAATTGGCAAAAGTTCAACAAGAATTCAATCAATTAATCAATAATACAATCAGGGCACTATTCCCGAATCCACATGGGAATTTTTGAAAATATAATTGCCACAAACCCCACCTTCTACTCACTATCCAAAGTCTATAAAAACCTCACAAAACCACCAGGTAGACCCATTATTTCCGGATGTGGCAGTCTGACAGAAAATGCCAGCATCCGTGTTGATATGCATCCACGTCCCCATGTCCTATCTTTGCCTTCTTATATGAAGGATACATCCACCTTCTACAGATTATCAATAATATACAAGTCCCCCCTGGTGTGTGGTTGGTAGCTCATGATGTTGAAGCATTGTACAGCAGCATACCACACAACTGGGGAATTTCGGTGGTTAAGTCTTCCCTACAAGAAAGAAGTGCCAACCAAAAATCATACAGCGAGTTCAATTGTTGCGCTTCAAGAGTTCATTCTGTATAACAATTTTTTTCTCTTTGGCGATTCCCACTACCTCCAGGTGCAGAAAGTGGCGTTTGGGAACTCCTGTGCCCTATCGTACGCTAACTTGTACCTGGGGGGGTGGGAACACCAAATTATGAGTGATGAGGCTCTCTCTATGTACCTGTGCCACATTTTGTCATGACACAGGTACATAGATGACATCCTCATATTCTGGGATGGGTCCAGGGAGTTACTCAGTACAGTACCTTCATTCAAATATTAAATTTGAATGATTTTAACCTGTCGTTCACCATGACATGCAGGCAGGAAATGATTTATTTCCTGGAAGCTGAGATATTTATCAAGGCAGATATGACACTGGGAACTACCCTTTTCCGTAATCCCACAGCTGGTAACAGGATTCTAAGAGCGAACAGTGAACATCCAACAAGTCTGGTTGAGTCTATTCCTTATAGACTGTATTTGCGCATCAAGCGCAACTGTTCATCACAGGAGGATTTCCAGCATAAAGTCAACAAACTCAGGAACAGACTAAAAGCTCGAGGATATTCTAAAAAGACCTTGAAAAAAGCCTATCAAAAAGCCAATGGCAGGAATAGAGGGAGTAGTTTTTTAAACAACCAAACAAAATAGCGATGACAATATAAGTACAACAAAACGAATCATTAGATACTCCAGGCAACAATATCAGATCAAACACATCATTGCTAGATACTGGTATCTATTGAAAGCCGACCCCCGGATTGCTGGATGCATCAGGGATAAAGCTGAGATTGTATATCGCAGGGACAACTCTATACATGACCAACTGGTTCAGAATCACTTTAATAAGGAAGGTAGTCAATGTAAATGCTAATATCTGTGGACTCACAAAGGTGGCGCTTGTTCATACTGCCAATTCTTGTGGCCCAGAAAGACACATGCCCTACCAAATGATGAAATCCATCAGGCTAAGCACTTTGCAAATTGCCAAACAATGGGCATTGCTTATCTTATGACATGTGTATGTGGCAGCTACTATTTCAGTAAGACTAAACGCCATTTTTGGAAACAGATCTATGATCATGTATTCGTTATCAAGGCAGGGGACATTATGTCCCCTATCGGAAGACATGGAACGTGGAAAGACAACAAGAATCCTCACAGTGTTAATTCCTTGCCCTTGAATGAATCCTCACTGATATACGGGGTGGTGACTGAGATCACCTGATTTTACAAAGAGGCTAGATGGATTCACCGTTTGGTGGCAACAGAGCCACCTGGCTTAAATGATGCAATAAGTTACAAACATTTCCTATTGACTTACTTGATCTCTTCTTTCCCTGTACATGCATACATTATTATGGTTTGGGGGGTCTAATGGGGTCCTACCTCTGTTAGAACTATGGTGGGTGGGGGGTCTTGGAGTGCTGGGGTGGGAGGTGGTGTTAGCTGTGGGGAAGGGAGGGTCAATGAAAGATTACATTTCATGTCAATTTGTACCTATGTCATTTGTTATATTAATGTGGAGGCATGTTGAGTGAACAAGTGGATGTTTGTAAGCAAGAAGCATCTTAAGTGCATCACAAGTACTCAGCCCTGTGCAATATGCATAGACCTTTGTTTGCTTTTTTTACTACCACTGAACTACATGCAGGCAGCCCATAGAAAGTAAATGGTCATGTGGTGTTTATACAGATTTACCTGTGCAGCTGAGTTTGTAAGAAACAAGAAAAAGCTGCTGTGGATGTTCAATGCCTTGCAAAAAGGGACTGCACCAAATGCATTTTTAAATGTTTTTCAGTGCAGTTACTTTAATTTCACAGCATCCACCCCTAAATTCATCCAGCTCAAGTCTCACTTGTCCCTGATCTTGGCTGTATAGCCCACCACTACATCCAGGGCTTGCCCAATACATTGTGCTGCCACGGTCCAAGAAAGAAATGCTCCCCCCACCTAAAAAAAAAGTCACGCCCACCAAAAGGCCCCCACATCTATTATTTTATATCATGATAAACAAAATTAAAAGTATCAGGAAGTCCGATTTTGCACTAAACACATAAGTGTGAACCTAGGTTAAGGACTAGTGTAGTATACAGACAGGCTAGGGTTGTATATAGACAGGCTAGGGTAGTATATAGACAGGCTAGGGTAGTATATAGACAGGCTAGGGTAGTATATAGACAGGCTAGGGTAGTATATAGACAGGCTAGGATATACAGACAGGCTAGGGTATACAGACAGGCTTGAATATACAAACAGGCTAGTGTGTACAGACAAGGTATATAGACAGGCTAGTGTATATGGACAGGCTAGTGTATACAGACAGGGTAGGGTAGTATAGAGTTCCCCCCTCCTCTCTCCTCCATGGTCTGCACTCACCTGGCTCCACCCCTGCTCAGGAACTCATGTGAGAAATTTCCTTCTGGCTCTATAATATGGGCGGAACAAGGAGGAGACTCGCTCTCACACTGATATCGGTCTTCTGACTGTCACTGAAGTACCGAGTGCAGTCTCAGTGAGAGTTCCGCGGCTGTGTGGGACATCGCTGTGTCAGGTAGCCCGCAACACTCTCACTGAGTCTGCAGTCGGTGCGGATCATGTAGGTAATGGCAGGCCTACTCTGCTGCTGCTCTCAAATTGCCACCTGGGTCCGTTGGACCCACTGGGACCCATGGTAGGGCCGGCCCTGACTATATCACTACTGCAATGAGCAGTGATGTAAGTGCTGACAGGAGGAACCACAGCGGCAAATGGGACACGCTAGCTGGCACTCCCAGAAGTGTCAGACAACAGTTGAGCTCAGATATCTAAAAAAGCAAAGAGCTGCACAATGGAAAGGTAAGTATTCAGCTACTTCTTTTATATGGTACCTTGTTTTATTATTATTTTTGTTTTTCAGATAAGCGACAGGGTAACCTAAAATTATACCCCTCTTGAAAGAATTGTATAGGATGTTATTGTGGCCAATCCTTTAAAAATGTCAGTTACCTGTTGTGTTGCATCTGATGTGTTTTATGTATATAATATACATGTAGATGTGTGTATATGTTATGTGTGTGTATAAATGTAAGAAGGCCAGTATGCTGGCCTGAATTAATGGGAGGAGCCCGGGGGGGTATTTAATCAGCCCGCTCGCCTGTGGTCTTTGTTGGTTACCTGTGTGCGATACTAAGTCACTAGACCGACTATTCGAGATTCGTTAGCGTTCGTGAGTTCCGTCTTCGAAGTTCTTGAGGCTTTCGTTACCATTGTGGTTTTGTACAACGTGTCTGGCTCGGCTGTCGCAGGTAGGGTTTTTTACATTTGACCTTCATTTTATGCATTTATGTTAGATATTTTGTCACCAGACCTTGATATCGAAACTTACGAGTCATTCATAAAAACCCTACACATAGCCATATCATTAGCCACTCATTTGCACCGCTATCATAAACAAACATTTCTACACTTTACGTACTTCACTACGAGTCGAACCTTGTAACAACAGTATCGCACCGCTCCGTCTAAACATGTCACCAATGTTTTTACATTACCATACCATGCTCCACAGACCATTTGTTGCCAGTCGCAAATTGCGGCACACCGACTCGTGTCACAGTCGTAGCAAATCATTTCAACCATTTCAATCATTTCTCTCATTTCTCTGTCACTTACTCTGTCACTCCAATTCGAATCTAATGGCATCCGTGATGCACCGATTCGTCCTGGTGTGCCCCAGTTGTTTTTCGGCCTCACTTCAGTACATGCTCCACAGTCTGGTTCGTTGTTAGTCACAGTTTACGGCTCATCAATTCATGCTTCTGTCATGGCAATCATTTCACTGTCATGAATCAGGTCCCGGGTCGAATCCAGTCGCATCGATTCATCCCGGCGTGCCCCAGGGTTTTTCGGCCTCATTTCAGTACATGCTCCAGAGCCCGTTTTCGTTGTTAGTCGCAAATAATTCGGCTCACCGATTCGAGTCTCTGTCATGGCAATCATTTCACTGTCACGTATCACGTTCCGATTCAAATCCAGTCACATCCGAGATGCAGTGATTCGTCCCGGCGTGCCTCAGGGTTTTTTGGCTTCATTTCAGTACATGCTCCAGAGTCTGGTTCGTTGTCAGTCGCAGCCACGGCTCGACCGTTTCGTGGCTCTGTCATGGCAAACAGTTCATTCATTTCACTGTCACATACTGCGCTCCGATTCAAATCCAGTGGCATCCGAGAATAAACGCACTGCAAAGTTACACAAGTCAGTCATTAAGTCTCCTTTTCAATTCAGATAGTCAAACCCCTCACCAGTTGTCATATGTCATTTCTCTCTCCAGGTCAGTCAAGTTCAGTAGCTCCACCCTGCACCAGTTTGGACGGTATTCCCCCAGGTAAAAAAAAAAAAAAAAAAAAAGAGAGAGAAAGACACCCCTTTAAAAAAGGACAGGATCTGGGTATGTATGCTGACACAGAAAAAGAAAACAATCTAGACTTTGTCACCCTCAATAGGTTCCGGTCGACCATCTTGCGACCTCAAAAGACAGCACATCACTTCCAGGGCACAAGCCACCTAGAGCCATGTCTCAAGCTGGCAGCGAAGACTTCACCACCTATCTGTCACCTTTCCCAATGTCAGACAGTTGCAGCATGTAGTCTCTCGGGGGATGGACTATCCCCAAATTAACAGCGGAACTGAAGCTCAGGGGTGTGCCTTTCCCCGCTACAGCCAGGAAGGCAGAGCTTTTCAAGCTCCTCTTCCCCCCGCCAGCCACAGCTGGGCCCAGTACTCAACAGGCTTCTCTTCAAACAATTTCCGCTGCTATATCAAAACTTCCATCCATGGTGTCATCTTTGTCGACTACAGTCATGAATGTCCAAGCCAGAGTGGCACTCTTGGAGGCTCCGCTCGGCTACGACCATCCCTGACCCACCCTCAGTGCAGGTTCTGACACCCCTTCCTGCGGGTACTACAGGGACAAGTCCCACTATCTGCCCAGCACATCTGGTTCCAGCCAGCATTAGGAAGCACATCATGGACGGCAAGGACATCAACCTCATCTCCCTACTCATTTCAGTCCACGACTTGGCAGAGAACAAAGCCTATACCTGGGGAGACATGTAGGTGGTCCTCAAGGCCAAAGATCCTAGGCTCAACCGAAAGTTGTCCGTCCCAGAGTTTGCGCTGGCCTTCAGCATGGTCAGGGATTTCTTATGCTCAGCCTCCCCCAGCAGACGGGAAGAGCTGGATCTATATCACCACACCGTAGTGGACTTGGGCTACAAATACAGAGGTTTTTCGTTTTACGATTACCATCGTTCCTTCTCCACAAAAGCAGCAGCCAGGCTGGCACAATTTCAGACAGGCACAGATTGGAGCCTTTTGGACACTGAATTGTTCTGCTGTCACTTTGTTGGCATGCGCTCACCACTGTGTGCTATTTGCCAATCCTCCTCCTACACCGCCGCCTGGTCCGCTAACGCGGCAGGTACTCGCCCATTCAAGTTCCCCTCCGCCTCCGGTGCAGTGCAAGGCCCGTCGGCCCCGGCACAGATGTCCCAAGTGGACAAGTTTGGATGCTCTGTTCGGACCGTAGGAGGAACAGCCATTTGTAACAACTACAACTGAGGCTCATGCCACCTGCTCCATAGCTGCATCATATGCCAGAGGGCACACCCGAGAAATCTATGCGAGTTCAAGCAGCAGAAGAAGACATGACTAGGCCGAGTCAATGTCCTATGGCTGGGGCTCTCTCTTCACACCCTATTCCTTCCCTGGCCACCTTCCTTATCCAAGGATTTACAGCAGGGTTCCACACCGGTCTCATGTCTCTGCCCCATACAACCTATGAATGCAGGGACCTCCACTCAGCGGCCACCAACGAGCAGGCCATAGACCAGGTATTACAGTCCGAACTGGAGCGAGACTTCATCATAGGTCCCTTCACACAGCCCCCTTTCATTACTTGGAGAGTTAGCCCTATTGGGCTTGTCAAGGGCAAGTTCTCAAATAAAGCTTGCTTGGTGTACAACCTGTTTGCACCTCATTCTTCCCACATTCCCAGCCCGAATTCCCTAATTCCCTCCGAGGAGTTTTCCCTGAAGTATGCCTCCGTAGACATGGCAATTCAGGCCATTATCAAAGCAGGCACAGGCGCCTGGCTCTCCAGGGCCGACATCTCAGACGCCTTTAAACTCCTGCCTATCCACCCGTCCCTCTGGTGTTGGCAAGGCATTAAGTGGAAAGAGGCATACTACTTTGCTACCAAGCTGACTTTTGGCTCTAAAAGCAGCCCCTGGCTCTTCAACACTTTTGCACAGACCCTTACTTGGATACTCATAAGGCTCTGTGCCAAGAGGTCATCCATTACCTGGACGACTTCTTGTTAATCAAACAGCCCAGCATGCCCCCGAGAGACCTCAACAAATTGAGAGTAGTCTTCGGGAATCTCAATGTCCCCACCGCTGAACACAAGGTTGACGGACCAGCACACTCCATCATCTTCCTCTGAGTTAACCTAGATACTTCCTCCATGCAGGCCAGCCTCCCCCTTGACAAATTAAACCGAATTTGGTCAGTGCTCCAAGAATTCACCCACACAAGAGGATGTACTAAAAAGCAGCTCCAGTCCCTGTTGGGCATGCTTAATTTCGCTATGCGAATCATTCCCCAGGGTCGGTCCTTTGTGTCACGCCTCCTAGTCTACCTCTCACAGGCACAGGACCCCGATCAGATCCTCAATTTGGACACTGCAGCAGTAGCAGACTTATCAATGTGGGAGGAGTTCATTTCCACCTGGAATGGTATATCCATGTATACCTTCGATATCACACCAAACACCGCAGGTAGTAACAGATGCCGCAGCCACCCACAGGCTTCGCTGCAATTTTTGTCCATCATTGGTTTGCAGGACCCTGGCCTCAAGAGATACTTTCAATCCCTGGGTTTACCCTGACTTCCTCTCTCTTCGAGCTCTACCCGTGGCAGCCGCCCAGCTCTGGGGTCATATCTGGACAGGGCAAACTGTGGCCTTCACTACCGACAACCAGGCCACGGCAGATATCATTACTAAAGGCAGGTCTAAGTCGCTCTTGGTTATGTCCTTTCTATGCAGGCTGGTACAACTTTCCCTTCAGCACCAATTCAACATCCACTGTACATTCATTCTGGTCACATGCAACATTGCCACAGACGCACTGTTTTGCTTTAAATTTCACCTCCTTCTTTCGGCAGGTTTCCGGAGCCAACCCTGTATCAGCCCGTATCCCAACCTGGTCTTAGCTGACCCTGGACTAGAACAGCATCTCCACGGAGCGACCCAGCTCATCAAGCAGTCTCTGTCCCGTAACACGCTCAAAGCTTACCATATGGCTTGGAGCACTTTCCGCAAATTCCTAGCAAACTGCTCAGCGGGAACTATGACAGACGCCAAACACATACTGGCCTTTATCTCATATTGCCATAGTCACTTGGCCCTGTCCCATAATACTGTCCTCCTATACTTAGCTGGCATCAAACACTTTCTGGCTCTACAAGATCCCGCAAGATCGTCCTTGTTCGCAAGACATGCGATCCGAGCCAGCCTACGTGGTGTACAGAAACAACAGCCAATAGTCAAGGCCAAATGCCTGCCTATAACAAGTGACATCTTTAGAGACATGTCCACTATCCTTGCCAGTTCTCTGTTTGGTCGTCTCCCTAGCTTGGTCATACAAGCAGCTATCTGGCCTACTACGGGTTCCTGCGGCCTGGTGAGTTCACCTGCAATAACCCCGCAGGCCAAGTCCTGTGTAGATGTCACTTGGTTCGCTATCAAGACCATTTCGTCCTCCATCTTGCGGTATCCAAAGCCCAGCAATCAGGCCCCAGAGTAGACATCCACCTCTACAAAACTAATAATAGCTGGTGTCCAGTTACCATACTTAACCGCCTACTGTCACTCCTGCCCGAACTGTCAGATTCTAGTCCCCTTCTACCGTTTCCGGTCAAACCTTTAAGTGCAAGCCAGTTCATGGAACACGTGAGGATTCTTCCCCGCAACCTACACCTCAACCCCACTCAGTACTCTGGTCACTCTTTCCGTATCAGAGCAGCCTCGACAGCATCTCGGCATGGGGTCCCAGATCATGTTATTAAGAGACTAGGCAGGTGGAAGTCTGCCTGCTTCGCCCGGTACATTCCTAATCCTCAGGTGGAAATGTCACAAGCATTTACCAAACTCGCTCAATGAATAAGACTAAAACCATTAAAACTTAACCCTGCCTGAATGTTTTTGCCCCCTTATTTTGGTATGCCTGAAATCAGACCAAGGCACACTTCAGGTCCATTTCATGTTATAAGTCTTATAAGTCTATGCTGTTCATATCTGTATTGGCCATAGGGCTTCAACCATAAATAAGAAGACCAGTATGCTGGCCTGAATTTATGGGAGGAGCCCAGGGGGGTATTTAGCCAGCCCGCTCACCTGTGGTCTTTATCGGTTTCCTGTACATGATACCCACCCTCCCATACCCTTTTTAGGGCATTTCTCAAATCATTTCTCTTTCACAAATATTCATTTCTAATCTTGGGTATGCCCCCTTATTTTGGTATGCCTGCTAGCTATAATATATATATATATATATATATATATATATATATATATATATATATATATATATATATATATATATATATATATATATATACACATACATACACACACACACACACACACACACACACACACACACACACAGTGTCTCACAGAAGTGAGTACACCCCTCACATTTTTGTAAATATTTTATTCTATCTTTTCATGTGACAACACTAAAGAAATTACACTTTGCTACAATGTAAAGTAGTGAGTGTACAGCTTGTATAACAGTGTAAATTTGCTGTCCCCTCAAAATAACTCAACACACAGCTATTAATGTCTAAACCGCTGGCAACAAAAGTGAGTACACCCCTAAGTGAAAATGTCCAAATTGGGCCCAAAGTGTCAAAATTTTGTGTGGCAACCATTATTTTCCAGCACTGCCTTAACCCTCTCGGGCATGGAATTCACCAGAGCTTCACAAGTTGCCACTAAAGTCCTCTTCCACTCCTCCATGATGACATCACAGAGCTGGTGGATGTTAGAGACTTTATGCTGCTCCACTCTATATTTTAGGATGCCCCACAGATGCTTAATAGGGTTTAGGTCTGGAGACATGCTTGACCAGTCCATCACTTTTACCCTCAGCTTCTTTAACAAGGCAGTGGTCGTCTTGGAGGTATGTTTGGGGTCGTTATGTTAGAATACTGCCCTGCGGCCCAGTCTCTGAAGGGAGGGGATTATGCTCTGCTTCAGTATGTCACAGTACATGTTGTCATTCATGGTTCCCTCAATAAACTGTAGCTCCCCAGTGCCGGCAGCATTCATTCATCCCCAGACCACGACACTCCCACCACCATGCTTGACTGTAGGCAACACACACATTGCATGTATACTCCTAACCTGGTTGCCACCACACACGCTTGACACCATCTGAACCAAATAAGTTTCTTGGTCTCATCAGACCACAGAACATGGTTCCAGTAATTCATGTGCTTAATCTGCTTGTCTTCAGCAAACTGTTTGTGGGCTTTCTTGTTCATCATCTTTAAAAGAGGCTTCCTTCTGGAACGACAGCCATGCAGACCAATTTGATGCAGTGTGTGGTGTATGGTCAGAGCACTGACAGGCTGATCCCCTGCTCCTTCAACCTCTGCAGCAATGCTGGCAGCACTCATACGTCTATTTCCCAAAGACAATCTCTGGATATGACGCTGAGCACGTGCACTCAACTTCTTTGGTCGACCATGGCGAGGCCTGTTCTGAGTCGAACCTGTCCTGTTAAACTGCTGTATGGTCTTGGCTACCGTTCTGCAGCTCAGTTTCAGGGTCTTGCCAATATTCTTATAGCCTAGGCCATCTTTATGTAGAGCAACAATTCTTTTTTTCAGATCCTCAAAGTTCTTTGCCATGAGGTGCCATGTTTAACTTCCAGTGACCAGTATGAGAGAGTGAGAGCGATAACACCAAATTTAACATACCTGCTCCCCATTCACACCTGAGACCTTGTAACACTAAGGAGTCACATGACAGCGGGGAGGGAAAATGGCTAATTGGGCCTAATTTGAACATTTTCACTTAGGGTGTACTCACTTTTGTTGCCAGTGGTTTAGACATTAAGGGCTGTGTGTTGAGCAAATATAAACTGTTATACAAGCTGTACGTACAATCACTACTTTACATGGTAGCAAAGTGTCATTTCTTCAGTGTTGTCACATGAAAAGATATAATAAAATATTTACAAAAATGTGAGGGGTGTACTCACTTTTGTGAGATACTTTGTATATATTGTAATATCGGGGACCATTAGCTCTCGTGGCAGATGCGTTTGTCAGTGATTCAAGCCAGTCAGGAACTATATTTAAGGGCATGGTAGCCCATTTTTATTAAAAAGGCAAATAAAAGTCCGTAACATAAAGGGTTCCCACGCAGGGGTTCATCTCCAGCAAATAAACACAATAGAAAATGCTAGCCCACCTGGCTCTATTTAGCAGTACCTCTGCTCTTTATCCTGGTCACACAGACCACAGGATTCCTCAATGTGGATGGCTTCACTTTAGCGCCCACAGCTCCGCTTTGGCCTTAGTCCTCAGGCCGATCCACTGCCTCTTGCAGTTACACGTTCTGGCTGCCTCCTGCAGCCCCTCCGACTCCTGGAGACCTCCTGTCTCTCTGGGTGTGGAGCAGCCTCCAACTGGGAGCCATGAGGTCTTCCCATACCCTCATTATAAGTGCTGTTCTCACCTGAGCACACACCCTGCTGGTAATCTACAAAGTCTGGACACAGGGTTGGAGATCCCGTCCCACCCAAGACACTATGGAATCTCCAAACTACAGAGCCCCATGAGGAATTAGCAAAACCTGGAGAAAACTGCCAGAGCAGTTTTCTCCGTTTCAAATTTACACTCTGTAGCTCTGCATTTAGCCAATATGCAGACTCTGTGTCCACTTTAACCCCCATTTTCATAGTGACAGGGACTCTCACTATTACATATCCCCCCCTTTGTTTCGATCCGGAGGGAGGAACACCAGCACCCGTCATGGTTGGGACACCTCTGTGCTGGCTGTCAGCCACGTAGGCCCAACCTTTTTTTCGGGTGCGCTTCCAGGTACGTCCCACCCTGGATCTTAACAGGGTCCTACATTTCCCTATACTCAGTCTACTCCCTCTGTCCTTGGGGTTCCTGAGCTCACATTTCTTTTGTTGGCCCCCTGCCTTTCCTGCTACTTCCTTCCAACTCAGTTTCCTGATTCTGTAGAGAACCTCCTCCAGACACTACGCCTGATGAGTAACCACCTTTTCCCACACTGGTACCCGGTTTCCCCATCACAATAGGTCTATTGGGTTTACCAACTCTTTTGCCTCCACGCTTCAATTTTCCTGGTTTCCCAAAACCTCTCTCAGCATTACTGTTCTGAGACTGTAGGGGGCCTATTTCTATGGTATTTATAAACGGGACCCCTCCTCTTATTTCTGATACCTGACTCAGCAGTCACTAATTGTTTACCAGGTTTACCTGTACCTTTGGACACCACATTATAATGTACCATTAACACATTACTTGGTTCATCATTGACAGACATATTCAAACCAACATTACACCTCTCAATGTTGCACATGTCACCAATGCCTTTTTTTTCAGCATTTGCTAGGGCAGAGTCTGCAGAGGGCACACATACCGGAGCGCTGCCATCACCCACGGGAACCTCACAGGATGTCACCTCCCCTGGGTTCACCCACTCTGCAGATAGCGGTCCTACCACTTGACCTTTAATACCACCTGGATTTCTATCCAAAACCGGAACAGGCGAGCTCTCGTCTGATCTGCGTACCAACCGTATTGCACTTTTTACCCATTTCCCTGTCTCAGGGACCATATCAGGTTTGTCACATAAACCTATTATTGGACTGGTGACCCCAGTCTCTTTAACCACCTCTGTCTGAGCCCCAGTCAGGATTTCTGCCGTTTTCTGGTCCATGCTCGGCCCTTCCATCTCACGTGGTTTGTCCACTGGTGCAGTATACGCGCCCTTCCCCGACAACTGACCAGCACCACTCTGGGCCATAGCCGCAGAAATGCTTCCCATCGGGCTGTTAGGAGGTAAAACCTCAGACATTTTGGACTCATTTTTAGTTTCTCCAAAGCATCTCCCATATACCATTTTT
Source organism: Lithobates clamitans (assembly GCA_037952925.1). Classification (NCBI taxonomy): domain Eukaryota; kingdom Metazoa; phylum Chordata; class Amphibia; order Anura; family Ranidae; genus Lithobates; species Lithobates clamitans. Next base: position 4,814,815 of record JBBGZY010000510.1, read on the forward strand.
TCAGGAATTAACCCAGCAGCATACCCAGAAGCAACTTTTAACAAGAGTAATACTTTCAAGAATAAACCATTCCTGTCTTGTTCTCCTTTGTTCTGTACAGCCTGCCATTTAGTGCTCCACCTAGTGGTACTCCACAGTACCAGGCCGTCTGACTGTGGAGGAGAAACCCCAATATAGATTGGCTGTACATCCCAAAGTTTAAGCATCTCCTTTAATGCTCAGTTTTGTGGGTCACGGATAATGTCTCTGCTGTGCGCTCGCCCTTATTTGGTTCATCCTGCTCATGAGGGTTAACCCCTGCAGCAGCCACTGCACACTCCGGTACAAGCTGTTCTGCAGTCCCTCCTGCTGGCACAGCAGAACCTTTGTCCACCTTATTTTTGTACATAAAAACCTTATCTATCAGGGAGATAAGATTTTTACCCCAACTATCCCAATCTATTGTATGTGCACGCCCTTCAGCGGTACTCCTCACCACTGGTCCATCCTCCCAAGGAGACACATAAGAACAGACTGGCTTAGCTGCAGATTCATTACCCAAATTACAAATCATGTCAGATTGTGGTAACAGGTTTTAACACAGCAGGTTGCAATACCCCATATTCACCACCTTGCTCGGCTGGTGCTTCATAAACCTCACACACCTTTGCATTTTTCACAGGTGGTGTTAACCCACCATTTACCTGCACATTTTTAGTACTAGCAGCTTGTACTAACACATTACCATTACACGGTACAGTTCCACACTGTCCCACCAGAGTGATATCGCAGTTGTCCAGGGCAACCTCCGGCTCCAATAAATGAAGTTTCCTGGAGATGTCTAGGGGCAACTGTGCTGTCTTACCACCAGTTGCTATGGACAATGGCACATTTTTGACTACAGCTTTTGCTCTGCAAGAACCTGGGGGTTTCCCAACAGCAATACATTTTCCATAATCATCAACATTGACAGCATTTGTACCTCTTGCAGGCTGTCCTAGCCCACCGCCAACTTGAGACTGGCAGACATTAGACACATCACTATTTTCCTCTTGAGATGCACACACAGGTGCAGGTTTGACTTTAACCCCTGCCTCCCCACTGCACAGGGTACTGCACAGGGACAAGTCACCCTCAAGAACACATTCAGTGGCCCCACTAACTGGGGTCACTCTCACATCATCAGGGACAGTCTTGTAACCAATCCTTTTATACCGGAAATCAGCAGTTCCAGCCATCATTTCATTAAAGACAGTCTTACCCACCGCAGTAGTTGGGGTCACCATCTTCATTTGAGTATGTTGTCTTATGAACCAATCCTCTGCTGTACTTCTACTGGCCAACTCCCCCTGGTGGCCAAGGGATGAAACTACAGCAGGCATCTCCCACTGTTTACCACCCCCTGCAGGCACAACAGGAAACTCCTTGTGGCTAGGGGTGACTGCAAACATATTTGCACAGGAATTTGGGCCTGCAGACAAAAACTTTTGCTCAGCAATATTATCTCCAGCGGTATCCCATAACCTAGGGCAAAAAAAAATGTCGTGCCCCAGATATTCACATTCCAGGCATGGTACTGGATGATTTTTTTTCAGGTAACCTTCCTCCTGGTAATTTTGAAATTCATACGCATCTTTAGGTGGATGCTTAGCTACATATGCCCTGTAGCTCCTCCTTTCCTTTGGCAATCCTTCTGTCGCCATGGGAAACCGCAATCTCCCAGCAGAGCTTTGCTGAATCTCCCAAACTCTTTGATGCATTTTGGCTTTCAACTTGCCACGACTCTCTGCAGGCAATACTTTTCTCATGTGGTCTGCAGACTTGACATCACCGCCATTGCTATGGGCAACCACATACCTCTCCAACTTCCGGTCAGGCTGTTGGTCACTCCTGGCACTCAAATCAGGCTTCCCAAACACTGTTGCAGACCTTTGTCTGGCCATGTCACTCTGTACTGGAAGCTGTGACAAAGGGCACTTGGAGACAGCATGCCCCCACTCGCTGCACCGCAAACAGCATTTTGGCATACATGCATGAGCGTTGCCAGGGGCAACAACACCCCTCTTCCAGTTATGAACATCCAGCCACTCTCCCCTTACACTGAGGGTTGGCTTTCTTTCCTCTGTAGCTTGGTTCAGCGCTGCAAGGTGCCGCTTGCACCAGTCCACAGCCGATTCAAACACTGGTGGACTTTCCATATTCGCAGTCAATCCACTGCACTTTTGCGGCCTCCAGCAAAAAATGAAGCACTGTCACTTTAAAGCAAGTTGCTTTTCACTTCATGCAAGCTTTCCTCACCTGCACAGTGCACACACAGATTGTGCTGTCTCATGCACACAAACACAGTTCATAGCAGAAAAAATAAGTTTGACTTTTCATTCACAGGTACACCACCTGCAACACGCAATGCCTTTTGCCTGGCTGCACTTCCATACACAGCCAATAGTTACTGACGTGAACTCACTGTGGAGCAAGGACCCGGATTTCACCGTCTAATGCCTGCATTCGAACACCACTTGTAATATCAGGGACCATTAGCTCTCATGGCAGATGCGTTTGTAAGTGATTCAAGCCAGTCAGGAACTATATTTAAGGGCATGGTAGCCCATTTTTATTAAAAAGGCAAATACAAGTCCGTAACATAAAGGGTTCCCATGCAGGGGTTCATCTCCAGCAAATAAACACAATAGAAAATGCTAGCCCACCTGGCTCTCTTTAGCAGTACCTCTGCTCTTTATCCTGGTCACACAGACCACAGGATTCCTCAATGTGGATGGCTTCACTTTAGCGCCCACAGCTCCGCTTTGGCCTTAGTCCTCAGGCCGATCCACTGCCTCTTGCAGTTACACGTTCTGGCTGCCTCCTGCAGCCCCTCTGACTCCTGAAGACCTCCTGTCTCTCTGGGTGTGGAGCAGTCTCCAACTGGGAGCCATGAGGTCTTCCCATACCCTCATTATAAGTGCTGTGCTCACCTGAGCACACACCCTGCTGGTAATCTACAAAGTCTGGACACAGGGTTGGAGATCCCGTCCCACCCAAGACACTATGGAATCTCCAAACTACAGAGCCCCACGAGGAACTAGCAAAACCTGGAGAAAACTGCCAGAGCAGTTTTCTCCGTTTCAAATTTACACTCTGTAGCTCTGCACCCAGCCAATATGCAGACTCTGTGTCCACTTTAACCCCATTTTCATAGTGACAGGGACTCTCACTATTACAATATATATATATATATATATATATATATATATATATATATATATATATATATATATATATACACACTGTATTCTTGTGACTTACCCAGCCTTATGTCGCGTACACACGAGCTGAATGTCCGACAGAAAAAGTCGGACGTGTGTATGCCTCATCTGACATTTTTTTCGAAAATTCTGACAGGCCTAGAAATGGAACATGTTCTAAATATTTCCGACAGAACCAATTCCTATCGGGAAAACCGCTCGTCTGTATGCTGTTCCGACGTACCAAAAACGACGCATGCTCTGAAGCAAGTACGAGACGGAAGCTATTGGCTACTGGCTATTAAACTTCCTTTTTCTAGTCCCGTCATATGTATTGTACGTCACCGCGTTCTGCATGGTCGGACTTTGGTGTGACTGTGTGTAGGCAAGACTGTTTGAGCGGAATTCCGTCTTAGTTCGGTCGGAGAAACCTTCGGAGTTTATTCCGGCAAAACCGGTCGTGTGTACATGGCATAACAAGCCATTCAGGCTTGGTGTGTTTGCTCAGGTTTTCTGCAAGTGGACACTTGTCCAACAGATGTCCTGGCATGCTTACATAATATACCCTCTCTGATACCATTGTTTATACAGGTGTTCTGATCATCTATAAATATCTAGCTTTACCTTTTGCTATATTTGACATCAGTGTAATGGGGAAGAAAAGGATATGCCCAGGTGGGATTGTCTTCTCAAAACTTTCCAAATAAAAGCAAAGAACAGAGATTGAGAGCTGGACTTTATAACGACAACACCAAAGAAGGTCTTTGCCAGAACCTAAAGACACTTTTCGCTCGATCTCCTGCAATCGCCTGGAGTCCTTATTGCCAAGGAGATCATGATTTTTCTATAAACGGAGCTAAGTAACCTTTTTGTGTATTCTTATTTTATACAGATTATAGTTTCTGCTTATTTCCTAGGCATCTTGCTTGTTATATCTGTCAGTCTTGTATTGTATTTCTAACATTGTATTAGTTTTGTATGTAAATCATTTTTGTATAGTAAAAGCACATTTACACACTGCAGAGGTCTGAGCTTCCTTGCTTATACTGCAAAGTAATCTTAATAGATAGACAAAAGCATAATACCTGTCCATCATACTGATGATTTGACTTTAGTGATTTCCAAGCCACTAACCTAGAAATGCTGTAGAGATAAGGAAGTCTTAAACCTTTTGGACATTATTTACAGCTTGCTTGTTGAGGGGTCAAAAATGCAAATATTTTGAAGCCAGAGACAGCCACACAACTAGTATTATTAAAAGGAGAAAACAATGGTGGTCACAAGTCTCTCCTGACAGGTGTACATTAAGATCACAGAGGATCCTCATTTGTACTGTCAGTTTTGCTAACTTTTAAAATATCAAAACTTGCCAACAGCTCATAATCACAGTGGCTTCCATTCAGTAGCTGCTGCACCAGGTTAACTATTGAGAATTTGGAACTTGATACACTGGCAAGCTAAAGAGGACCCATTGCAGGGCAACAGCTTTACCACCATCCCCTTCTCTCCGAGTCACATATATGCATCACTTTAATAGACTGTAAGTTCCATGACCTTCTGTATCATTCTATTTCTTTTATTAGATCCCAAGTTCTTTAACATTGTGTATCTAAACCCTTACATCCCGATTGTAAGCACTTCTGCCTTTTGTATCTATCTTTCATACACTAATACTGTAGATGGTAAGTTCTCTAACCTTCTCCATCTTTCCCTTATAACCAAATATATTGTAAGCTCTTTAGCCTTATTCTAAGTCCTTCCTTATACCATATTACCATAATAATTGTTTCTTATAAACTAATAGGTGTTACGTTCTTCCATCTTCTGAACTTTTCTTATACCAGAATAGATTGTTAGTTTTTCCAACCTCTGCACCCCTCCATTACATGTGAGATACTTTCCCATACAAGCCTATGCAAAATCCATTTGAATCAGGTCAGAAGGAGGTCCACCGCAGGTCAAATGCACCTGTCAGTAAATTCTGAATGAACTCAATAGCAAACGGATGTCAAACCAATGCCATTGACAATAGGCCAAAGCTTATTTACAGACAAATGTATAGGATGGGATAACACAAGCCACATGTTCTTTATTTTCCTTTAATTTTGTACTACATAGAGTAAACATGGGTTTTCGTATTCAGACTCATTCGTATTTTCGTAAGAGTTATTTTTTCGTTGATTTGAAATAATTTGTATTTCCGTTATATTTCATATTCGGATGCGTTCTTATTTTCGGAAGAGCTATATTTTTGTTGATTTGAAATGATTTGTATTTCCGTGAGTCTAATTTGCGTTGATTGGAAAATTGTACTTTCATTAGAATACATTTTCCGTTTATTCGAAACACTACTCGTCTTAATTTTGTAATTCGTACTTTCGTGAGATTGACTGCCTCATTTATTCATACTTTCGTAACATTGTTTTCCTAGATTCGTAATAGGAGCATAATTCACATTTTTACGTAATGTGTCAGAATGGCGCTATGCTACTAATGTGCTTTGAATGGATTCGTACTTTCGTAAGTACATCGCGGTTAATCGTAATTATTCGAAATCTCGTAATTTACTTTTGTTTTTGACATGTGGCTATAGCCTCCGCCCCTGGACGCTATTTTGGGAGGGTGAACAGTGGTGTGGTGAGAGAGGAGCAGAGAGCAGAGGGGGATTGTTGGATTTGTAGTTGTTTTTGTGTGGTGATTTAGTAGGCGTGGAGGGGAGGTGTGGAGAGGAGGAGAGGCATGGAGGGGAGGAGAGGCAGAGATCGGAGGGGAGGCGTGGAGTAGAGGAGAGGCATGGAGGAGAGGGGAGGCATGGAGGGGAGGTGTGGAGGGAAGGAGAGGCAGGGATCTGAGGGGAGATGGGGAGTAGAGGAGAGGCATGGAGGGGAGGGGAGGTATGGAGGGGAGGAGAGGTGGGGATCAGAGGGGAGGCGTGGAATATATATAAATATATATATAAAACCATCGCTATGTGAAGCGAAAGGTTGTTTTTGAAAAAATAAATCTCTTTGGTTTCTAATTTATGTAATTAATAATGTTTATTTTCATTTGCAGGTTCTATGATTGTTGGTCAACGGTCAAAAAAAAGATGAAGAAGCTTCTACTAGGAGAATACATTAGAGGAAAGCCTTTTAAGTTCCGAGAGTGGGAGGCAGAGCTAAGAGATGGCCTTCTGGCAAAGGATGTCCCTGGATTCAGCAGCAGGGGTCCACATCAGAGAGCTGGTGGTGAGTAAAATTAAATATATCATTATATATTTCAGTTATATGGTTGTTTCAAGCTATTATTTTTTATGACTACGCATGTATGACTTACGTTTTTTTTTACATTCATGTTTTCCAGATCGAGCAACATCATCTGTGGAGGGATCAGCTCCAAGTACATCCTATCAACATTCTGGTGAGTACCTAACACAAACACAAAGGATATATAATGAACTTCTATTTAACATTGAAAGCAGGCATCACTAAATGGCAGACTGTGGTCTGGATGTGGACCAAGTCACTGTGCCATCCGGACCGTCACAGTCCAGCCATTTAGGTGCAGGTTCTCTCTCCCTGTCTCCTCAACTGTCACTATCACAGCAGAGAGCAGGAGGTAGAAACGCGTCCAATCCCAGGATGGGTGATCTGTCAATTGAAGTTCCCCAGCCAGGGGAAGGGGCTGTATGTGATGTTAAGCAGCGGGAACACAGCAATTGAAATGAAAGCTGTTATCGCTGTGTTCCCTGTGCTCTGATCATCCGGTGGCTCTCCTGTTCCTCTCCTCCCCTGCACAGGTAGGCTGCATTGTGGGCACAGGCTGCATTGATGGACACAGGCTGCATTGGTGGACACAGGCTGAATTGGTGGACACAGGCTGCATTGGTGGACACAGGCTGCACTGGTGGACACAGGCTGCACTGGTGGACACAGGCTGCATTAGTGGGCTCAGGCTGCATGGGGGACACAGGCTGCATTGATGGGCACAGGCTGCATTGGTGGACACAGGCTGCATGGTGGACACTAGGGATGAGCCGAACACCCCCCTGTTTGGTTCGCACCACAACATGCGAACAGGCAAAAAATTTGTTCGAACACGCGAACACCGTTAAAGTCTATGGGACACGAACATGAATAATCAAAAGTGCTAATTTTAAAGGCTTATATGCAAGTTATTGTCATAAAAAGTTTTTGGGGACCTAGGTCCTGCCCCAGGGCACAAGGATCAATGCAAAAAAAAGTTTTAAAAACGGCCGTTTTTTTCGAGAGCAGTTATTTTAATAATGTTTAAAGTGAAACAATAAAAGTGTAATATTCCTTTAAATTTTGTACCTAGGGGGTGTCTATAGTATGCCTGTAAAGGGACGCATGTTTCCCGTGTTTAGAACAGTCTGACAGCAAAATGACATTTCAAAGGAAAAAAGTAATTTAAAACTACGCCGGTCCGATAATACACATAAAAGTTCATTGATAAAAACGGCATGGGAATTCCCCACAGGGGAACCCCGAACCAAAATTTTTTTTAAAAATGACGTGGGGGTCCCCCTAAATTCCATACCAGGCCCTTCAGGTCTGGTATGGATATTAAGGGGAATCCCGGCCAAATTTTTTTTAAAAATGGCGTGGGGTCCCCCTCAAAATCTTAACCAGACCCTCCAGGTCTGGTATGGATTTTAAGGGGAACCCCACGCCAAAATTTAAAAAAAATGGCGTGGGGTCCCGCCAGAAATCCATACCAGACCCTTATCCGAGCACGCAACCTGGTAGGCCGCAGGAAAAGAGGGGGGACGAGAGAGTGCCCCCCCTCCTGAACCGTACCAGGCCACATGCCCTCAACATTGGGAGGGTGCTTTGGGGTAGCCCCAAAACACCTTGTCCCCATGTTAATGGGGACAAGGGCCTCATCCCCACAACCCTTGCCCGTCGGTTGTGGGGGTCTGCGGGCAGGGGGCCTATTGGAATCTGGAAGCCCCCTTTAACAAGGAGACCCCCAGATCCCAGCCCTCCCCTCTGTGTGGAATGGTAAAAAAGTGTCAAAAATGTTAAAAATGACAATAGACAGTTTTTGACAATTACTTTATTTAAATGCTTCTTCTATCTTCTATCGTCTTTCTGCTATCTTCTATCTTCCTTCTTTTTCTTCCTCCATCTTCTTCTTCTTCTGGTTCTTCCTCCGGTGTTCTCATCCAGCATCCTCCTCCATGGCGCCTACGTCTTCTTCCCTTCGTCTTCTGGGCCGCTTCGCATCCAGCATGATGGGAGGCTCCCACTGTGTGACGCTTCTCCTCTTCTGACGGTTCTTAAATAACAGAGGGAGAGGCCACCCGGTGACCCCACCCCCTCTGATGCACAGGGACTTCCCTGTGGCATTCCCCGTGACGTCAGAGGGGGGCGGTCAGAGAAGTCGCTGTGCATCAGAGGGGGGTGGGGTCACTGGATGGCCCCGCCGTCCGTTATTTAAGAACCATCAGAAGAGGAGAAGCGTCACACAGCGGGAGCCTCCCATCATGCTGGATGCGGAGCGGCCCAGAAGACGAAGGGAAGAAGACACCGGCGCCGCGGAGGAAGATGCCGGACGAGAACACCGGAGGAAGAACCAGAAGAACCAGAAGAAGAAGAAGATGGAGGAAGAAACCAAAGGAAGATAGAAGAAAGAAGATACTGGAAAGCAGATAGAAGAAAGAAGAAGCATTTAAATAAAGGAATTGTCAAAAACTGTCTCTTGTCATTTTTAACATTTTTGACACTTATTTTGTGAAATGGTAGGGGTACTTTTGTACCCCCTTACCATTTCACACAGGGGGAGGGCCAGGATTTGGGGGTCCCCTCGTTAAAGGGGGTTTCCAGATTCCGATAAGCCCCCCGTCCGCAGACCCCAACAACCACCGGGCAAGGGTTGTGGGGATGAGGCCCTTGTCCCCATCAACATGGGGACAAGGTGTTTTGGGGGCTACCCCAAAGCACCTTCCCAATGTTAAAGCCGAGCGCCGCCAAAAGAAAAATTTTTAAAAGTCAGCAGCTACAAATACTGCAGCTGCTGACTTTTAAAACATGGACACTTACCTGTCCAGGGCGCCCGCGATGTCGGCACCCGAGGCCGAAGCGTCTCTCCGTCCTCGGGTGCTGCCGCCTCCATCTTCGGTAAGGGAATCAGGAAATGAAGCCGTGCGGCTTCACTTCCCGGTTCCCTACTGCACATGCGCGAGTCGCGCCGCGCAATACGAATGCTCCCTGCTGCCTCTGGGACCATGTGTGTTTCCCAGCAGGCAGCGGGAGGGAGCAGGAAGTGGCGTAAATAACCGCAGATTCTGCGGCTATTTATGCCGGAAGTGGGTACAGATACCTGTAATATACAGGTATCTGTACCCCCCTCCCCCCTGAAAGGTGCCAACTGTGTCACCGGAGGGGGGGAGGAATCTGATTAGTGGAAGTTCCACTTTTGGGTGGAACTCCACTTTAAGGGCATGTGGCCTGGTACGGTTCAGGAGGGGGGGCGCTCTCTCGCCCCCCCTCTTTTCCTGCGGCCTGCCAGGTTGCGTGCTTGGATAAGGGTCTGGTATGGATTTTTTGAGAGACCCCACGCCATTTTTTGAAAAAATTTTGGCGCGGGGTTCACCTTAAAATCCATACCAGACCTGAAGGGCCTGATATGGAATTTAGGGGGACCCCCACATCATTTTTTTTTAAATTTTGGTTCGGAGTTCCCCTGTGGGGAATTTCCATGCCGTTTTTATCAATGAACTTTTATGTGTATTGTCGGACCGGCAATTCATTAATAGCAGCGAGTAGTTTTAAATGACTTTTTTCCTTTGAAATGTCATTTTGCTGTTCTAAACATGGGAAACATGTGCCCCTTTACAGGCATTCTATAGACACCTCCCAGGTACACAATTTAAAGGGTTATTACACTTTTATTGTTTCACTTTAAACATTATTAAAATCACTGCTCCCGAAAAAACGGCCATTTTTAAAACTTTTTTTTGCATTGATCCATGTCCCCTGGGGCAGGACCCAGGTCCCCAAACACTTTTTATGACAATAACTTGCATATAAGCCTTTAAAATTAGCACTTTTGATTTCTCCTATATTCTTTTAAGGGGTGTTCTGCGGCTTTCGAATTTGCCGCGAACACCCCAAATTGTTCACTGTTCAGCGAACTGGCGAACAGCCAATGTTCGAGTCGAACATGAGGGGGCCGGGGGCCCCTGCTGTTGTTTCCAGTAGGACGGGCTGTCTGTGAGCTTCCGGCCGGTGCTCCAGACTACACTACATGCCTATTATTGTCTACTAACATGTTAGTTTAACCTTTTACTTATCCAATAAAGTCAATGATTTTACACTATATGGAGCCTTTTTTCCTTCCATGACTATATCTGCAACACTGTGGGCTGATGTCTGAGTACCTGTCAGTGTGAACATCCTTAGCCTGACCCTACAGTCTTCAATGTCCCATCCCGGTATAAGGTCTCTGATCTATTGGTCGTGGTTCGAAGCAAGATTAACAAACAGCTTTCTCTGATCCTCTGTAATGGGGGATCATGAGTTTCTGGTAAGTGGCTAGTCTGATTTCATGGTGGTGGAGCAAGCACTTTTTTTTTTTCCCACAGCAAGAATTTATGTTTTTTGGGACTTTTTAAAGATATTTTTATATCACTTGGGTGATTTATTTTTTTATATATAGACTTTTTATTACCACTCTGAACATTTTTTTGGATTGATTATTCATTTGACATGTGTTTTGTATATTATGTATACACTAAAGAGGAACTCTTCACTTAGTTCTAAATATTTGGTTTGATGATGATGTGTATGATCACTAATTTGTTTTAGTGTGGTTTTTTTTGACACTTTTTTTCCCCAGGTGAATGGGTAGGGGTACCATGTACCCCATACTCATTCACATAGGGCTGGGGGCCGGGATTTGGGGGCCCCCTTATTAAAGGGGGCTCCCGGATTCCGATAAGCCCCCGTCTGCAGACCCCGGCAACCAACAGCCAGTGTTGTCGGAAAGAGGCCCTTGTCCTCATCAACATGGGGACAAGGTGCTTTGGGGTGGGGGGGCCACAGGGCGCCCCCCTTCCCCAAAGCACCCACCCCATGTTGAGGGCATGTGGCCTGGTACAGTTCAGGAGGGGGGGCGCTCACTTGTCCCCACACCCTTTCCTGACCGGCTGGGCTGCGTGCTCGGACAAGGGTCTGGTATGGATTCTGGGGGGACCCCCACACCGTTTTTTGTAGGGGTGTAGGGGTTTCCCTTTAAAATCCATACCAGACCTGAGGGCCTGGTATGCTCTGCGACGGGGCTCGCAAGCTGTTAATCTTGCCGATAAAAGCGGCGAGATTGACTTCCTTTTCTAAACCCATCGTACCTCATCACGTTCAAAATGAACGGACTTTAGTCCATGTATGGGCAAGTCCGTTCATTCGGAAGTCCGCCGTAATTCCGCAGAAAAGTCAGTCGGGAAGACCGGCGGATCTAGTCTGCCGGAAAGTCCGGTCATGTGTAGGCAAGTCCGTTCGTTCGGAAAGTCCGTCGTAAGTCCGCCGGAAGTCTGTTGGGAAGACCGTCAGTCCTAGTCTGCCAGAAAGTCCGGTGGTGTGTACGCGGCATAAGCAGCAGAGAACAGTCTCCTTCTGAAAGCTGAAGGCTACACCTTCCTCTGCCCCAGGATCCATGCCAGCTCAGCTCACATTTTTAGGCTGCATGCAGACTGGATGTTTTTACAGTTGCTGGTTTTGGCTTCCAATGTTTTTTTTCTGCAGTCAATTAACTCCCCAGCATGTTATCCTATGTGTCCATGCACACATAGGCTGTTATCAGCAGTTTTTGGCAGGGGCATTTTTGTGCTGTAAAGCTATTCAGCGTTTATCAGCATTTTAGACCCCTAAGCTTTTGGGGGAATATAGTTTAGAAAAACTAATTCTACAGCTGCAGCTTAGGTACATCTGTCTGCAGTGTTTTCTTATCTAGCTTCAAAGCACAAAGTCCTGTGGCTTTCTCCTGCTCCGTTCTTCTGTTATCAGCATGATAACTTCAGACAAGTTCACCCACAACTTTTAAAAAACCAGCCTGAAATTTGTGTCAGGGTGTGTGCTATAAATAGATTAGCAGAGAGCTGGTCTATTCACAGCACAGCTCTGCACGTCTGTCTGTGTACGTGGAGGGGGATGTGTGCCTTTCCTACAATCAGCTGTCACACAGTGTATGGCAAGAATCCACACCCACAGGTGAATCAGGAAGAGAAATTCTAACAGGATGTACACTTTCTAAACAGTATATAAAGCTGAAGGCAGCATATATACATGTAGTACTTGTGTAGGGAGATTTGTTTAATCTCTGTGTATAATCTGAGGCTGTTAACTTCACTGGGTATGTGAGGGTGTACATCTGCTTTTCCGTACATGTAAATAAATAATAGACCTTAATACATATGTGTTGTTTGGTACTTTTACAAATTCTTTTTTTACTGTAAATAAAAATATTTTTGGTGTAATACTTTGATAGTTTGATTATTATTTATTTATTTATTTTTTAATACATCACATATCTGCTAAATTATTAATTTATTCCCACACACATGGTAATTATTCAGAACTTCACACTCTAAGTCCACAATAGTTAAAAAAAACAATTCCTACTTCCTTTAAAGTGGAGGGCCACCCTAAAAAAAAATGCATGAAAAATCCAAAAAAAATAAAAAAAAAACATTAAAAAAAAAATTTAAACTTACCTAAACCCTTGTTGCTAGACAGTCTTCCTAATCTGCCTCTTCCTATTCCTGTTCTGCTCCTCGGTGAGCGGCCCCGTTGCCTTCTGGGAACTGTGTGTGTTCCCAGAACACCACGGGGCCATTCACAGAGCGCCGCGCCACGCGCAGTAGGAAACTGGCAGTGAAGCCGCAAGGCTCCACTGCCTGTTTCCTTTACTTAGGATGGCGGTGCTGAGACCTGAGAGCCAAGGGACGGGTCGGCCTTGGGTGGCCAACATCGCGGGCACCCAGGACAGGTAAGTACTTATTTAAAGTCAGTAGCTACAGTGTTTGTAGCTGCTGATTTTTAATTTTTTTTTTTCAGGGACGGAATCCCGCTTTAACTATTCATTTAGATTTTATGTGCCCCACTGCACTTATGCCGCGTACACACAATCGGAATTTCCGCCCGAAAAAACTTGGATGGTTTTTATGACGGAATTCCACTCAAGCTTGCCTTGCATACACATGGTCACACCAAATTCTGACAGTCAAGAACGAGGTGATGTACAACATGTACGATGGGACTAGAAAACGGAAGTTCAATACCCAGTGCGCCACCCTTTGGGCTCCTTCTGCTAATCTCGTGTTAGTAGACGTTTGGTGAGAGACGATTCGCGCTTTTCATCCTTCGTACTTTTCAGTCCATTACTGCAATTCAATTTGTGCTTGTGGGTTTGTATCTGGTTTTCAGTGCGTGTAGTCAGTTCGTATCTGTTTTTCAGTGCGTTCTTGTCCGCTTGTTTCTGATTTTCAGCTCACTCTTTACAGGCCTTTCTGTTCTTCAGTGCGTTCTGTTAGTCAGTTCTGACCAGCTGACCGTTTTGAAGCCATGTTGCCGGTACGTGCTTGTCGTAGAGTTCATGCTGTGCGAGGGGTTGGTGTTGGGGTTCTTGCTTTGACCCAAGCCCAGTCCATGAACAGGGTGGGGAGGAGTTCATGGACCAAGAATTGTTTGCTCTAGCGTGACTTATTCTCTCATATGCCTTTGCTGCATGAGATCCAGGAGAATAACCCTGATAATTTCAGGAACTTTCTCCGGATGACGGACCCCCTTTTTCACAGTCTGTTGGCTTTGCTGTCCCCTTATATTACGAAGCAGGACACCTGCATGCGGCAAGCCATTACTCCGGAGCAGAGGCTAGTCACCACATTGCAGTACTTGGCGATGGGGAGAAGTCTACAGGACCTCAAGTTCTCTACATGCATCTCCCCCCAGGCTCTGGGTATCATTATCCCAGAGACCTGTTCTGCCATCATACAGGTCCCGCAAAAGGACTATATTAGGGTAAGTTTTCTCCTTTAACATCACATTCTATGTATTTAATGTTTGCTAATGTATTGTATTTATTTCATCATTCCCTAATTACCATGATTGTAATATGCTGTGAATGTCCCCTTTGTCCTCATGCATGCTGTAAGATTTTAATGCTCCTTGTTTGTCCTTCATGCATATTTAAACGATCAAGGGGTTAATATGGCGCACAATGGAGGTAGCCGAGTACATATAACTAAAAATGGTGGGGGGAAGGGGGTGGGTTGGGGGTTCCTGAGAGGGGGAACTTGGTGGTGGTAGTTAATGTTTCACAACAAGTTCAGGTATTAGTCCATGTAAGGATAAAATGATGCTGAATAAATGGAAGGCAGCCAGTCTGTAAAAGCTAGAAGAAGCTCTGGAACAATAAAAAAGAAAGAAGGACGGTGCCCTCTAAGTGCAGCATGTATGTGAAAAATATTTATTACAATAGATAAAAACCACTCACATTTGGGTTGCTAAAAACCAGCATGTAAAGTAGTTTCATCCGCGTGCTCTCGGGGGATGTGGGTGTCACGGGCCAGTGGGGGGGTTCCTGGGATGTGAGTCCTCTGACCTGGGTCCTGGTAGCTGTTCCGGTGGTGCCGAGGGTCCTCAGAGCCTCCGGGCGGCCAGGATGTTGATCATGGATCCTCCGTGGAGTGCCGTGCTGACCTGCGTCTTCACTTCCCGGGAGCGGGGTGAGGCGGGCGGTGCTTCGCGTTCGGAGCATGCGTGCTCCTTCATCAGGCTAACTTCATGCATATTTGCCTTCACTAACCTCCCCAGCATGATATCCTGGGCCCATACACACCTAGCATAGTCACTTAATGTATTTTGTCAGCTCCATTGTAGTGATTTACCCTAAACACCCCCTTAAATGTGTCCAAATGTTATTGTTGTCCTTAAATTCAGGCAGAGTGCCAGAGGCTTTTTTTGGGGTCCAAAACTCATTTATAATCCTCCATCCCCTAAAATGTTTCCAATGGGCCATGAGAGGGGGGTGAGGAGTCTGATAAGTGGACCTTATATTTTTGTCTTTAAATACTCCTTAAAATAAATGTTATACTGATGTTGGCCAAGAATGTTTGTGTTTAATCTGCTTGCAATGTTATGCGCAAAAGTACTAATATATTTTTTTCTTTTTTGACTCCACAGTTTCCTTCAACGCCACAGGAATGGCAGACTGTGGCTTCCCAATTTGCTCATTGTTGGGACTTTCCTAACTGCGGAGGGGCAATCGATGTCCACATCGTCCCACCACCCCACTCGGGGTCATATTAATTTAACTATAAGGGATTTCATAGTATTGTGTTGATGGCGGTGGTGTCGGTGACATACGAGTTTCTCTATGTGGACGTGGGGAAGAATGGCCGGATGTCGGATGGTGGAGTCTTTGACCAGACCGAGTTCTACCGACGTCTCCAGAGTGGTGGCTTGGGATTGCCACCTGCGGAAGAGAACGTGGAAGGGTCCCATTTGTTTTTATCGCTGATGAAGATATTTTGTCTGGGTGATCACCTGATGAGGCCATTCCCCCAGAGAACCGTCACCCCGGAGAAGAGGGTTTTTAATTACCGGCTGGCCAGAGCCAGAAGAGTCATGGAGAATGCCTTTGGGATAACGGCCAGCCGGTTCTGCCTATTTCTTACGCCAATAAATATGGCGGAGTACAAACTTAACCACATAGTTCTAGCATGCTGCATACTTTACAACTTTTTGAAGAGAAATGCTCAGAATTATGTTGCCTCAGATGGCCCAGAAAATCCACTGACGGCCCTGGAAGCTTGGTGTCCTGGCTTGCCCCCCCAAAGCGCCCGTGAAGTGCATCAAAAATATGTCAATTATTTTACAGGTAGGGGCGCCATTGCTATGCCAGCAAATTTGTAATTATTTTAGATATTAAAAAAATTGATCTGATCAAATCTTGATTTTGATTTACTGCTTATGTTTCTTTTATCTGTCTCCTAGGTTCTCCTAGTGCACTTGTAGTGCCAAGTGTTTTTTCCATTATTAAATAACACCCATTGTCACTGTAAACACCAACTTAGTACAAAAAATGGTATTGAGCATTGAAAGAAGAAGCCACACATTGTTGAGTATAAAACCTTTTACTCCGTGTACATTCACATGTGCGTTGTAATTTTTTTTTTTTTTTTAACATTTTTTTTTCTTTTTTTTTAAGTTTTACCTTGAAAATATTTTTTAGAACATAAACAGGCATGTTTCAAAACATAACATACACAACTCAGAAATTTACAAAGTTCAACATTGAAAAACTGAAGGCAATATCAGACATAATGGTGTCAAAAATGTGTTGATATTGCCTTCATCAGATGGGGTGATGTCCTCCTGTAAAAGCCAAATTTTGAAGATGCACACAAATTGGGAGTCAAACTGGAGATTTTCCTCCTGATCCCATGACTAATGTCAACATGTGCTATCTTCCATCATGGGGGATCAATGGACGTGTTTTGGTGGTGCAACCACTTCTTCTCACCTACTTGAGTTACGAGGAAGGGGTTGCACCCACAAAACACGTACATTGATATCCCCTTATGGCAGATAGCACATGTTGACACACTGTGTGCATCTTCAAAATTTGGCTTTTAAAATGCGTAAAAAAAAGTAGAAAAAAATTGGTCCCCAAAACTAGAAAATTGTGTCAATTTGTTGTTCTTAGATTCTTCCTAGTACATCAATCATGTTCTTCAGTTATTGTTCTATGTCATTTGTTTTTTGCTTGATGAGGTCTAAATCCTGACATTATGTCCTGGATTAGCCTTTGTGCACTGTCAGTCATAAAATGAGTAGATTGATCTTCCACAACATGCACATCACCTAAAAGAAAAAATACACACCATGTATTATAAATATGCAGGCATACATCTATTACCTAAATCTGTGGTGTCAGACACTAACCTGTTGAGCTGACAATCTCAACCACCTCCCCTTCCTCCACATCCTCAGGTTGTGGTGTCCTCTGTTCCCCTTCTTCAGGAGGTGGGGGGTTTCCTGATGTCCTCAGATGTCCGGAGTCTTTTCTCCCCTATGAGAATGAAACAAAATGTATACTTAGCACATAGATATTTGAGGCCAGAAATAGGAATATGAAACATTGTTTGGAAGTGGGGTACAATTGTCTGTTTTGGCAGAGTTCCAAGCTAAAGACATGATTTTTTCACTTACCAAAGCCGGAATACTTACCTTTTTTGTACAAGTTTCACACATGGAGACACCACAAGTATCCACTGGAGTACCTGTGTGGGACACCCTAAAAAGCTTGTTCTTGTGTCCCACACTAGTGCTCCTGAGTCCAGATATGTAAACAGCTGCTGACTGTCCTCTCCTTACATTCAGGGCCGGACTGGGAATGAAAACCAGCCCTGGAAAAAATGTCATACCAGCCCCATAGCATTATTATACCAGCCCAACAGCATAACGTCATTATTTTCTTGTTCATAAAATGGAAAACCATGCATTTTAAAGCACATTTAAAGAGTGCATTATATATAGATAAGACACATATAAAAGCTAGGGCTTTATATATATATATATATATATATATATATATATATATATATATATATATATATATAAAAGCAAATTACAGTTAAACGTGGTAAAAGTGGAACAATCATCAAGAACAATCCACTTATTGCTATGGTGATATATATTGCCAGAATAAGGAATAATCAAAGAACTTTACTTCAAAGTATGGAAGACGTAAACATGTTCAAAACTTTATTAATGTAACATAAATAAATTACTCACAAAGACACAAAAATAGTAGTAGTTAATTACTACACATAAAAAAAAAGTGCAAAATGTTTTACTTAACAGTAATTAAATATTGTAACAGTTACAATAAACCGTTTGAGATAAAAAATAGTGCAAATATGTTGCTGTTAATTCTGTAGCAGTACAAAATGCGCAAAAACTTTTAGAATTTCGACAAGTCAGAATACCTTGAAAACATATTGTTAACTTGCTTTCCAGTCCAAGTTTAGGAATTAAAAAACGTTTCAGATGTACCAATGTAATGGCAAGCAACTCAACAGTTTTCAAAAAGTAATGTTCAAACATTACTCAAAAAAAGTGCTTTAAAAACAAGTAAACGACTTTAACAGTAGATAAAAAAAAAAGTGCTCATTAACTTTTAGGAGGTTGCAATGTGCAAACTATCTTCTAAAGTTTTAGAGGATAAAATATGCAAAAACCTGTTTGTAAACATTGTTAACAAATAACTAATCTAGTCAAAATTTAGAAAAATAGAGATCAACCAGCACTGTAATCCTCAGACATGCTTGTAATGTTATGTAAGCAACATCCCTTGTAGCAAGCTGCTTTTTGAAGCCAGAACATCAATGATGGTTTCATTGCTTAGTCCAATCAAGGCCTCTTTTTCCATGGACATGAGCATAAATGCCTCCAAATGTGGTTGGGAGAGGGAATTTCGAAGTCTGTTCAAGATATATTTCAGTTTTGAAAATGACCTTTCACATGCTACTTGAGAAGAGGAAAGTGTCAGTGTCAATTTGTATGCATTAAAAAGTGAACTATACGTCAGACTGTATAAGTTGTAACGCAGTAACACATTGTAGCAGCATGCTATACAGTTCTTACAAGTCTTGCACTTTCCATTTTGATCACCAACAGTTGAGTATGGTTGTTCCTCAGTTTCAGTGATAAGATGAGAATGGATGGCGTCTTCATCTTGACCTTCATTGTTAGCATGAGTATATTCTTCATCAAGAGACATTTTCAATCTTTGCCATTTTGATGAAAAATCAAGTAGCTCACTTTGCAGTTTCTCTTTAGTTGCCATGGAGTCAAATTTAATTACAAGACTGCTCAGTCGTTCTAATGCATTGTTGGGAAGGTGTAGCAAAATGTCTTCAAAATTTCTGGGATCCAAACATGCCAAATCTGCAAATAGCTGACCATGTTTTGTAAATCGGCTCTGCAGACTATTAATAATCTTGTCTAAGGTCACTTTGTATACCTCCACCCTGAACTGATCACTTGCCAACAAGATTGGTTCGTCTACTGCAAGCTCACCAGCCATTCTTTTCTTTCGTTGTATTCTTTTAGTTGGTGGAAAGTCTTCCTCAATCATAACTTGGCAATCAGTTGTCTCCAACTTGCCATTTGCCCAGACTGCAAACTTCTTTGCAGCATCTATAATCATTTCAGAATCATGATCATGTGCTTGTAGGTTGTCAACGGTTTCTGACACCATTCGGTATGCCTGCAGTATATCCATACCCTGTGTTTGCAGGTACAAGGATAGTGGAGTGGTATTCTTGAAAATAAATAAGTACAGCTGTGCTGTTATACATGTTTTGAATTTCTTGAGGGAGTCTAAGAAAGTTCCAGCCTTGTATCTTATGTCAGCATTAAAATGATCAGAACATGATATCGCTGCCATGGTCTGGATCAAATTTACATACAAAGCTCTACTTGGATCATTAAATGAACCAAACACCTTTGTAAGTGCTGCATCTTGGACCACCATCTTGTTTCTCCAATCACAGAAAGTGATCGGAATCTTTCTTCCTGAGACTTATCCCGCCATACATTCATCCGGAGGTAAGATTCACACGGATAAACACAGCACATGAATTTAAAAGGCCGAACAATGATATTGCCTGAACAGATATCTTTGTGACATCCATCATCACCAGATTTAGTACATGTGCATAACACCAAACATGAATCTGGCCAGGCGATTTTTTACTCAGCCATGTGCTGAATCCGTTGTACTGCCCCTGCATATTAGAAGCTCCATCTGTTGAGTTCCCAACACAGTTTGTAACGTCAATTTCCATGGATTCCAATACATCGCAAACCAGTTCACACAAAGCCTTCCCTGTCGTGGATGTGCAATTTACCACAGCAACTAGACGTTCATGGACCACATCCGTGACATATCTAATTATAATTGAACACTGGTCTGAGACATTTATATCCTGCGTTGTATCTAGCTGAATTGAGAACATGCCAGCATCTCTGATCTCTTGGGCAATACCTTTTTTTAAAAGTGTTGAAATTACACAGATGATATTGTTCACTGTCGTTTTAGAAATTAGTGTAACAAAGCCGCCACGTCCTTTGCTACTCGTTGCACCTTGATGCTTCTTTTTACTTTTTTTAATAACTGTATCAAGGTGATTTTTCAGCAAGGGATCAAACTTGCTTAGGAGTAGCAAAATCTCAAGGAAGTTTCCATGGTCCAAATTTTTATCTTCTAAAGTATATGCTGCTTCAGCTGTTGCCTTATAGCTTAGACCTCTTTTTCCAATCAGCTTGATGGTGTCAATCACTCTCTCAAGGATGGCACGTTTTCTCTTCACTTCCTCCTTTCTGGCTGTTGTTTGTTTCTCAAAGAAATGACTAGATATGTCCATATTCTTTGATCTCATTAAGAAGGATTCAGAGCTATTATTGTGGAGGTTGCTTTTTTCGTACTCTTCAATTCTCTGATACATATGTTTTTCATCAAAGCAACCATCAATAAAAGCACTGATGTCTGTCTTTCTACTGAAAGCAAGACACACCATGCAGAAAAAAACACCATGTCCATGTGAATAGGTCAACCAGTGACGCTTCTTTCCATCCCTCCTCTCATATAACTTTTTCAAATTAAAAGAATGGAAATCTGGTTGACATGGATGAAACCGGAAGAATGAATCCAAATTTTCTGATTTTGGTCTGATAAACCACATTTTATCATCAACTGTGTCAGGTATGCCCTCATTAATGCCCACTACGTCTGGAATCTCTTCTGCTGCTAATGATTCATCCACAATTTGTTCTTCCAATTCTTCATCAGTTTCTAGCTCAATAGGAGGTCCAATACTGCGGTGAATATCTTCACCTGCATCAGTATCCATATCCACTTGTACAGTGCTAGGTATTGCTGTGCTACAGCTAGCACCACTGCCTTTAGGTGGAGATGCAGGTGGTAAGTCATGCTTTGTTGCCACTATCTTAAACATGCTACTTTTTTTGATACTGGTTTGCATCTTTTTCTAAGAGTTTTTTTTTTTTCACGTTCTTTTTCTGCTCCTCCTTTCTGTTTTCTTTTACCTTCACCCTTCTTATCCATTTCAATCACTAAAAAAAAAATAAAAATACATGTTTCCTAAATCTCTCCTAGATCAAAACACGCTGTCAGCAAACAGCAAAAACATCTAATAACTAATTCCCTAACTGGACATATTTCCAAATCCACCACTTTTTACATGACAGTAACTGTAATTCGACGGTTTCCTGGGCACTCTCCCCTTTTAAAACCCTGTGCTCCCAATCCTCACCCCAGCAGCATGTACTATCAAATATTCATAATATGCTTTACGCGTACTCCTCCCACATATCTGGGGAAGTATGCCAAGCCTGGGACAGGGGATTGCAAATGGACCAAACAGAGGATCAGTGGGAGCGCATTTTCACTTTTGCCCACAAAGGCATCACTAAATGTCTCGATCCAGGAGAATAACTATAAGACCCTCAATAGATGTTATCACACACCTGTTATGCTTAATAAATACCACCCAGACACCCCCAACACTTGCTGGAGAAGCTCCAGGGAACCTGGATCACTACACATATTTGGTGGTCATGTTCACTAATACAACCTTTCAGGTCACAGGTTCACAAAATAACGTCACTAATCTCCACCTACTCCCTGGAACACACTCCGGCCCAGTTTATCCTCCATCACTTCACTACACCTGTACAGTCTTACCGTAAGTCCCTGGTTATCAGGGTGGATAAAAATCAATGATTTTTAAAAAAAAAGATTTGTTTGATTTTTATCAAATTTATCTTAATAAAATGCTTTTGGAGTAAAAATCTAAAAGATAGTTTTCTATTTAAAGTGGAGGTCAACCCTGAAAAAAAAATGCACCAAAAAATACCTAAAAAATGGAGGAAAAGAAAAAAAAAATTTTTTTACTTACGTGAAATGGCTGTTGCTAGACAGTCTTCCTAATCTGCCTCTTCCTACACCGCGGTGATCTTCAGTCTTCTGCTCCCCGCGTTGTCTTCTGGGGAATGGGGCGCTGTGTTATGGGAACTGTGTGTGTCCCACAACACATCGCGTCCCATTCACAAAGCGCCGCACCGCTCGCGCATGCGCAGTAGGAAACTGGCAGTGAAGCCGCAAGGCTCCATTGCCTGTTTCCCTTACCTAGGATGGATGGCGGTGCCGGGACCCAAGAGCCGAGGGATGGGTGGGCCTCGGGCAGCCGACATCGCCGGCATCCAGGACAGGTAAGTACTTATTTAAAGTCAGCAGCTACAGTGTTAGCAGCTGCTGACTTTAATTTTTTTTTCCAGGGCCGGAATCCCGCTTTAAGAGGAAATAGGAAAAAAAAAAAAAAGAGGCTGTATATTCTGCAATATTTTCATTTTTGGTAAACTCATTCAATGAATCCAAACTCTGCAAGTTGAGATAACATGCACTGCATTGATGTCACAGTAACCATGAGCAAAATTCAGGAATATTACTTTTCCCATTGTTTTGCATATCTATATACACTACAAACTGTATGATTGAATCGGTTCTGATATCGCTGTTTTACCAACCTGACAGCTTATTATTCTAAATAGGAAACCTTCATTTTGTTTGCAAATATCAAAGATTCTAACTACCAGCAAAAATGGTTCCTTACATTTAAAGAGCACCTGTCATTTCAGATCCATCATGCCAGCGCCTGTTAGGGGGCATCCACTCGCCTTCTGCCGCCACGTCCCTCACCTTGTTGTGTCAGCGCCGCATCACCAACCGTCCCATTAAAGTGAATGAGACTGTCGGTGAGTCAACAGCGGGTCAGAGGAGGAGGCGCTGCAGGACAGAAATGACAGTTGCTCTTTAACCACATCCCACCCGGCCACTGTACATATATGGCCGGGTGGGCACTTCATCCTTCTGAGTGGACGTTCAGGAACGTCCCTCAGAAGGAGGGGGATCCTGTGCTTGCATGCCCGCGCAGCGGCGCGATTCTGATGCGCTTGTGTCACCTGGACACGGTGCATCTCCGATCGGCAGAAGGGCTTTGTGATTGGCTCTCCTGATCACATGACGGCTGTGTGGAATCACAGCCATCATGTGATGTAAATAGAGAGCCGTTTTCTAGGCAATTGTCTCTCCTCTCCTCACACGGAAGTTGTCGGAGAGGAGAGCGGATCTCTGCAGCCGGCCAGTGATCAGTGAGAATGAGCTGTTTTTTACAGCTTTTTACACATTGATCACCAGCCTACTGTCCCCACACATGTCCCAACACAATGTAAACACACAAAGTCCCCAAAACACTGTCCCCACACACATGTCCCCACACACATGTCCCCACACAGTAAAAACACCTGTCCCCCACATATGTAACAATAAAATCATATGTCCCAATGATCATCTGCGTACATATGTCCGTGATCACACAAACCAATTATTATACACTTAACATGATTTTTTTACCAAAGACATGTAGCAGAATACATTTTGGCTTACATTTATGACAAAATTAGATTTTATTGGATTTCTTTTAAAATAGAAAGAAGAAAATATTGTTTTTTTTTCCAAATTTCCGCTTATATAGCAAAAAATAAAAAACTGAGTCGTGAATAAATACCACCAAAAGAAAGCTCTATTTGTGTGAACAGCGTTGCATGACCGCGCAATTGTCATTGAAAGTGTGACAGCGCTGAAAGCTGAAAATTGGCCTGGGAAGGAAGGGGGGTGAAAGTGCCCAGTAATGCACACAAAAAATAAAACAAATTGCCTGCACACCACTCTGTCCCTTAATGCCCACCTCCTTTTTATAGGGCACACAGTGTATAGGAATGTATAATATAAAACATGGTGGTATTTCCCCACCCAGGGGAAATACAACTGGGCAGTGGCGGTGCGTCCATTGCACCCATCGATCTTCAATAGACAGATTCATGCATTGCATGAATCTATCTATTGTCGCTGCTGCCGCCCCCTATTCAGGTGTCCGGCACCCTTGTAGGGCATCAGGCATGTGAATTACAGCGGCGGGGGTGTTTTTAGAAGTGCCTGATTAGAGCCGTCAGCTCTAATAGGCTTCCAAATTGGTAAACAGCGGGCACACTGCTGTGCGTTCGCTGCTTACACAGTGCTGTGTTAGGAAATCAAATAAATCGCTTCCCTAACACTGACCCGCCTCTCAGCCAATCAGGTGCACTGGGTCTGGTTACCTGTCACCTGATTGGCTGAAGCGACAGGCGCTGTGATTGGATGCCTATCGGAGGGAGCGTGGAGCAACGCGCTGACCTGAGACAGGTAAGTGCGGGGCGGGGGGGACACTGGCAGGATTTAATGGGCAAACTGGTGGCAATTGATGGGGCAAACTGGCGGCAATTGATGGTTACAGTGGCTGCGTTTGATGGGCACAGTGGCTGCGTTTGATGGCACAGTGGCGGCGTTTGATGGGCACAGTGGCTGCGTTTGATGGGCACAGTGGCGGCAATTTATGGGTACAGTGGCTGCGTTTGATGGGCACAGTGGCTGCATTTGATGGGCACACTGGCTGCGTTTGATGGGCACAGTGGCTGCGTTTGATGGGCACAGTGGCGGCAATTTATGGGTACAGTGGCTGCGTTTGATGGGCACAGTGGCTGCATTTGATGGGCACAGTGGCTGCGTTTGATGGGCACAGTGGCTGCGTTTGATGGGCACAGTGGCGGCAATTTATGGGTACAGTGGCTGCGTTTGATGGGCACAGTGGCTGCGTTTGATGGGCACAGTGGCTGCGTTTGATGGGCACAGTGGCTGCGTTTGATGGGCACAGTGGCTGCGTTTGATGGGCACAGTGGCGGTAATTTATGGGTACAGTGGCTGCGTTTGATGGGCACAGTGGCTGCGTTTGATGGGCACAGTGGCTGCGTTTGATGGGCACAGTGGCGGCAATTTATGGGTACAGTGGCTGCGTTTGATGGGCACAGTGGCTGTGTTTAATGGGCACAGTGGTGGCAATTTATGGGTACAGTGGCTGTGTTTGATGGTACAGTGGCTGCGTTTGATGGTACAGTGGCAGCGTTTAATGGGCACAGTGGCTGCAATTGATGGGTACAGTGGCTGCATTTGATGGTACAGTGGCTGCGTGTGATGGTACAGTGGCAGCGTTTAATGGGCACAGTGGTGGCAATTTATGGGTACAGTGGCTGCGTTTGATGGTACAGTGGCTGCGTGTGATGGTACAGTGGCAGCGTTTAATGGGCACAGTGGTGGCAAATTATGGGTACAGTGGCTGCGTTTGATGGTACAGTGGCTGCGTGTGATGGTACAGTGGCAGCGTTTAATGGGCACAGTGGTGGCAATTTATGGGTACAGTGGCTGCGTTTGATGGTACAGTGGCAGCGTTTAATGGGCACAGTGGCTGCAATTGATGGGTACAGTGGCTGCATTTGATGGTACAGTGGCTGCGTGTGATGGTACAGTGGCAGCGTTTAATGGGCACAGTGGTGGCAATTTATGGGTACAGTGGCTGCGTTTGATGGTACAGTGGCTGCGTTTGATGGTACAGTGGCTGCGTGTGATGGTACAGTGGCAGCGTTTAATGGGCACAGTGGTGGCAATTTATGGGTACAGTGGCTGCGTTTGATGGTACAGTGGCTGCGTTTGATGGTACAGTGGCAGCATTTAATGGGCACAGTGGTGGCAATTTATGGGTACAGTGGCTGCGTTTGATGGTACAGTGGCTGCGTGTGATGGTACAGTGGCAGCGTTTAATGGGCACAGTGGTGGCAATTTATGGGTACAGTGGCTGCGTTTGATGGTACAGTGGCTGCGTTTGATGGTACAGTGGCAGCGTTTAATGGGCACAGTGGTGGCAATTGATGGGTACAGTGGCTGCGTTTGATGGTACAGTGGCAGCGTTTAATGGGCACAGTGGTGGCAATTGATGGGTACAGTGGCTGCATTTGATGGTACAGTGGCAGCGTTTAATGGGCACAGTGGTGGCAATTTATGGGTACAGTGGCTGCATTTGATGGTACAGTGGCTGCGTTTGATGGGCACAGTGGCTGTGTTTAATGGGCACAGTGGTGGCAATTTATGGGTACAGTGGCTGCGTTTGATGGTACAGTGGCTGCGTTTGATGGGCACAGTGGCTGCAATTGATGGGTACAGTGGCTGCGTTTGATGGTACAGTGGCTGCGTTCGATGGTACAGTGGCAGCGTTTAATGGGCACAGTGGTGGCAATTTATGGGTACAGTCGGCGGCTGTGTTTGATGGTACAGTGGCTGCGTTTGATGGTACAGTGGCTGCATTTAATGGGCACAGTGGTGGCAATTGATGGGTACAGTGGCTGCGTTTGATGGTACAGTGGCTGCGTTTAATGGGCACAGTGGTGGCAATTTATGGGTACAGTGGCTGCGTTTGATGGTACAGTGGCTGCGTTTGATGGTACAGTGGCAGCGTTTAATGGGCACAGTGGTGGCAATTGATGGGTACGGTGGCTGCGTTTGATGGTACAGTGGCAGCGTTTAATGGGCACAGTGGTGGCAATTGATGGGTACGGTGGCTGCGTTTGATGGTACAGTGGCAGCGTTTGATGGGCACAGTGGCTGCATTTGATGGTACAGTGGCTGCGTTTGATGGGCACAGTGGCTGCAATTGATGGGTATAGTGGTGGCAATTTATGGGTACAGTGGGCGGCTGTGTTTGATGGTGCAGTGGTGGCAATTGATGGGTACGGCACAGTGTTGGCAATCTATGGGCACAGTGGCAGCATTTGGTATACATGGTATATAGCTTTTCAAAGTTACATGGCACTTGAAGAGAGAGAGAGAGAGAGAGAGAGAGAGAGAGAGAGAGAGAGAGAGAGAGAGAGAGAAAAATACCTTGATTCTTGTGTTGTAGCAGCTGCACTGCCGGCCATTCACTGAAATCCTCTCCTCGTGCAGATAGTGGGCGGTGCTGGCTGGCGCCGCACGGGACGAGGCAGAATGGAGCAGCACGGCGTTCTCCTGCCTGCTCCTCCCCCTCAGGCACACAGACAGAGCAGGGCTGAGGCGGCATGTTGATGAGTGTGGTGGGCGGCGCCGGCGCAAACGGAGGAGACACTCGTGACACACAGTCAGGCAGCCATGGCATAGTGCTGCAGCGGCGGCCACCGCGGGGGTCAGGAGTCACTCAGTCCGGACACAGCCAGGCAGTGAGCGGCCCCGGAGAGCGGAGACACACACAGAGAGTGAGTCAGTGAGTGACTCACACAGCTGGCATAGTGCAGCAGCGGCGCCGGCGGCCGCCGCTGCTGCTCTTTAGTGCTGATGCTGACACAGGCAGTGAGCGGCCCCAGCAGTACTACAGTGCAGCCAGCCTACCGGGATATATCCCGGTATCCCGGTATGCCAGTCCGGCCCTGCTTACATTACACGGAATCAAGTTTGCAATTCTTTCTAGTTTCAAAAACATCTAGACAACAATGTCCTAAACTTCTTTTAATACAAATTAGCATGACCAAATGTAGTTAACCCTGTATCTGCCCAAAACATTGTATTTAGTTGGCAAACAAACTATGTTTCCTACGACCAATTACTGTGCCCATGAACATGAAAGTAGCCATTTTAAACTGTACAACAGTAAAGAAAAGCACATGGAGCAGCATGCAAGTAATAATAATAATCAGAACACACGGCAACTACTTACTTTTTAGAAGCACTTTCTTGATCCTTCTGTAATGATCCTGCTCCCTCAATTTCAGGTCTGACCAGCGTTTCCTCAATTGCTCCTTGGATCGTCGTACCCCAAAATTCCTGTGCAGACTCTTCACAACTTTAGTCATGATCTTGGCCTTTCTCACATTTGGGTTTAGCTACAGTCCATACTTCCCGTCATAGTCGGCCCTCTTCAAGATGTCCACCATCTCCACCATCTCTACAAAGGCCATATTTGAGGCCTTAAATCTCCTGCGGGATCGGAACATTTCGGGCTCTGGGCTTTCCTCCTCCTCGTTACTGCTATTATCACGCACCTGCTGTGTCTCCGCCATGTTCCTCTCCCACTACGATGAAATAGAAGGGGCAGGGAATATTCGAGAAAGAAGGTCAGGGGCGGGCAACGCGGGTGGAGTTTCACGCATGCGCAGTGTCGTATGTACGATCTGTGAGTGGAGGAAGCGGCAAACGTTCTAACGAAGGTAACATTTTAACTTGGGATATCAGTGGCCTATACTGATTCGAGAGTGAGGCCTATATTGGGATAAGATTAAGAGAGCTTAGCCTGATATTAGTGTTTTTGTCTTGTGTTTTGTCTTTCAGCAAATATGAAACAATTCAAAGACCTTGAATTCATGGGCCAGTTCACAGACAGATACAAGGATATGAGAAATTTGTGGGAGGTTAAAAACCCCTTATATCTAAATAAACCAGCTAGGAAGGCATCGCTGGAGAAACTGCTGCAATTTGTGCAATTTGGGAAGACACAGGTATTGCGCAGACATCGAGTTTGTGGATAAGAAAATTGGTAGCTTGAGAAGCACGTATAGGAAGGAGCTTAATAAGGTCCAGGCTTCCAGATTGAAGCCAGACCAGGTTGAAGCCAGGGAATCACTTTCTACACTTTCATCCACCCTTCCCTCAACCCATCCCTCAACCCCAGCTGAGGCTTCCGAGGACCAACCGGGGCCTTCCACCCAGCTGGAGCCAGGTATAGTATTTTTGAACATATTTATTGTCCGGAAATTATTGTTGTTAACTAGATGTTATTATTGCTAACAAATGAATGATTGAACAAAAAGTGTTTGACATATCAATAGACAGTAGGGGCCAAAAATGATTGGGACAAGAATGAAAAATGCTGGGCTCAGAATGATAGTCTTTTCTATTTATTAACATTCAATTTGCAACAGTCATGAGCTGAAACTTGTGTGTGATTGATGAACCAAAAACTACAACTATGTCACTTTTTCATACACAGGAAGACCTCAGCCGGGACGAGGCTCTGGAATGTGGCAGCCAGGAGGAGGCGGGGGTAAGTGTCAGCCAGGAGGAGGCAGGTTAAGTGTCAGCCAGGAGGAGGCGGGGGTAAGTGTCAGCCAGGAGGAGGCAGGGGTAATGCCGCGTACACACGGTCGGACTTTTCATCTACAAAAGTCCGACAGCCGGTCCGACAGACTTTCGGCGGACTTGCCGCGGACTTGCCGCGGACTTGTTGCAGACTTTCTAACGAACGGACTTGCCTACACACGACCACACAAAAGTCCGACGGATTCGTACGTGATGACGTACACCGGACTAAAATAAGGAAGTTGATAGCCAGTAGCCAATAGCTGCCCTAGCGTGGCTTTTTGTCCGTCGGACTAGCACACAGACGAGCGGATTTCGGGGTCCGTCGTAGTTACGACGTAAAGATTTGAAGCATGTTTCAAATCTAAAGTACGTCGGATTTGAGGCTAAAAAAGTACGTTGAAAGTCCGGAGAAGCCCACACACGATCGGATTACCAGCCAGCTTTAGTCCGTCAGCGTCCGTTGGACTTTTGTAGCTGAAAAGTCCGACCGTGTGTACGCGGCTTAAGTGTCAGCCAGGAGGTCGCCAGACCCAGTATCCTCACCCATTCCCAGGTGCCTCCCCTCCACCTTACAGCAAAAAGGGCCAGGAAGGGGAGTAACGTGGAAGAGGCAGCAATGGGCCTCATTAAGGACACTAATGCGCCCGTGAAAACACCCCCCGATGCTGAAGAGGCAGATGGCTGCTATGTAGCTGCAAAATTGCAGCAAATGGAGGAGGGCCAACGCTTCATGTGTGAGGTATAGGAATATGTTTTATTATAATAGCAAGTGAATAGGGGGGGGTAAAACTCCTTCCTCGGTCACGATCTGTGTATGGAGGCTTCAATGGAAGCTAACTTCATTAACATAGCTGAAGCACATACTCACAGGTACAAGGGTAAGTGTATGTTAAACACCCACAGTCAGATATGCCTTTGGGGGGCTCCAGATTAGGATATCCAGACAAAATCCAGTGTTAAGGAGCTTACTGGTCCGTGCACAGCTGGTTGGCGGTTTCAACAGGACCAGATCGCTCCACTCACAAACAGATTCACTCACCGGCCGTACATCACTAAAGTCGAAGCCCACTAGATAGGGGTCTCAGCACAAGCTTACCGGTCCTTGCAGCGGTAGTCAGCGATTTCACAGGGACCGGACTGCTCAACTGACAAGCAAAACCACACACTGGCCATAGAGCACTGAAAAAGGAAAGTCCATGTGATAAGATTCCAAGTGGAGGCTTTAGTTCCCATCCACTAAATGCTGTTGCTCAGGTGTGTGAGGACTTGATAATCCCAGATAGATTGAGTATCTCCTTGAAAGTCAATGGACCCAAAGTAAATTATTTTATAAAGCTATGAGATCAATTCATCCATGGAGAGTGTTGGCTGTTTTAGGCTGCAGTCATCAATAGGCAGTGCGGCTCCCCATGCTCTCATAGAGACAGCTGCTCCCAGGGCAGGGATGGTGGGAGAAAAAAAGGGATGAGAAGTCTGTGGTGAACACTGTAAAAACAGGGGTATCTTAGCTTAGCTGCATCGGGTCTATCTACCGTCCTTAATTGCTCTCATATCAGGGGACCTCCACTATCATTCAGGACTATTCCTACAGTCCCCTGTTCATATTTTTGTCTGCTCCCCTTGAGGTTTTATATCAGGGCAGGCTTTATATTACCTGGTGTATCTACTACATTGCTTTCTATGAACTGATGACCTTTATTTAACTTACGATAACCAATCGTTGCATTATTTTTCTTCAATTTGTAGTATTACCTTTATATGGTGGGTGTATGCATGTATGACTGAGGGGTGTTGTCCGTGGTGATCACCTGTTTATGATAATGTTATCATTAATTTTATATTTATGGTGGAGGTATTGATATCTCATTATATTTATTGTGGGTGTAATTTTTTGTTCTTGTGTATTTTTCAACAAAGAATTGTTTATTATATTACATGGGTGTTCCTCCCTGAAGAATCCTCTTGCCAGCCCTTTGGGCTTCTTTCCTGCTCTCTTCCCATCCTTGGAATTTTGTTTATATTAGAATTCCGCCAGCAAAAGTCCGATGGAGCATACACACAGTCGCATTTTCCGACCGAAGGCTCTCATTGGAGTTTTGCTGGCGGCATTTCCGATCGTGTGTATGCGACATTAGGTTTGCTGGGACCCACCAGTGTTTCAAAAGACCCTGTTGGATTTAAAATCAGGCTTTTTTTGTTAAAATAAATTCCTAGATTGGCCCAATTAGCTGCAAATCATATGTGCTTTACATAGTAGATGTGTGATAGAGGTTGTAAATTATAATAGCTCAAGTCATACTTTGATGTACGGTATATATTCTGAGTTGCTATTGTAGATAGATAGATAGATAGATAGACAGACAGACAGACAGACATCCTCAGAACTTTGAGTTCCTAGCAGTTTCTTTTTTTTCATTCTTTTATTGCAATAATATGGTTCATTGTGCATTAAGCTAATTTACAGCACAGAATGATATCTTAAATCTCAATGTTGCTGCTGCAAAAAGGAAAAGAACTAAAGTTTTGAAAAATATTACAAAACTCTAGTGATAGAAATATATTTTGCTTTCATCCAAATTTATTTACAACTTAGTTGCTAGCAAAGACCTTGGGCTGAACCTTTTGGATGTCTAGTACATTCCAAGCCACCTTGTGTGCTGTAAATTTTGAAAATACCTTCCTCCTAGATGGATTATCTTCATTAATCTACCGTTTTCCCAATCAGTTATTATTATGGCTCTCCAAAAAAGACAAGAGGTGCTCAGCAAAATTTGTGGAAGCTGACAAAATGCATAACAGTATGTGAACATCATTTTTCACATGCATGCTGACTTCCCTAGCGTAGTACAATATATCTTGCTTAATACACTTGACCTTTTGAATGCTTGTATTAAAAAAACAATAATAGAAAATGTGTGCTGATAGTGTAGCTGATAGTGTATAGTGTTCCTGCTAAGTTTAGCCCTACAATCAAACGCTTACATTATATATATATACAGTATCTCACAAAAGTGAGTACACCCTCACATTATTGTAAATATTTTATTCTATCTTTTCATGTGACAACACCAAAGAAATGATTCTTTACTACAATGTAAAGTGGTAAGTGTGCAGCTTGTATGACAGTGTAAATTTGCTGACCTCTCAAAATAACTCAACACACAGCCATTAATGTCTAAACCGCTGGCAACAAAAGTGAGTACACCCCTAACTGAAAATGTCCAAATTGGGCCCAAATTGTCAATATTTTGTGTGGCCACCATTATTTTCCAGCACTGCCTTAATCCTCTTGGACATGGAGTTCACCAGAGCTTCACAGGTTGCCACTGGAGTCCTCTTCCACTCCTCCATGACAACATAGAGCTGGTAGATGTTAGAGACTTGCGCTCCTCCACCTTTCGTTTGAGGATGCCCCACAGATGCTCAATAGGCTTTAGGTCTGGAGGCATGCTTAACCAGTCCATCACCTTTACCCTCTGCTTCTTTAACAAGGCAGTGGTCGTCTTGTAGGTGTATTTAGGGTCGTTATCAGGGCCAGACTTTCCATTGGGCTTGACGGGGCTCAAGCCCATGGGCCCCAGCCAATAGGGGGCCCCGCAGGCCCTGCACATTCCAAAAGCCACCGAGAGCGGCTGAAAGCTGCCGAGAGCCGCTGAAAGCCGCCGAGATACACAGAAAATCCTGTTCTGTATCTCGGCGGTGCCATTTTTAAACTGAAAGGCTGCAATGACAAGGCAGCAATGACACTGGAGCAAGGCTACACTGACAAGTCTGAAAATGATAATAGAGTGTGGCGCTAACAGGTGACAGAGTGCATGTTATTGGTCAGAAAACAGTGATATTTAAAGGGAGGTATCACGTCCTGAAGTGTATACCTGTTGTGTTAGTGATAAATATTATGGAAAGATAAACTATCCATATAAAGCACCATCAAAAAATAAAACCATAAAAATAAATAAAATATGGAAGCTCTAAAAAACAATAAAGAGTGGGTATACAAAAATACGTGTAGGTGATGAATGGTATATCCTGAACCTATGTATCAATTAAGTATAAATAGTGTATATAGGATAACACATTCTAGAGTGACACAAAAATACAATGTAATAAATATACAAAATATCAAAGTGTACTGTGTGTATGACTTAGCACAAATTGTGTTCATCAGGGCAAAGCCAGGATATGGGCACATAAGTCCATAAAGAGGTGAGTATATATGAATACTGGAAATCCATTAATAAGTAATTGGGGTGCTTGCAATTAATCCCATGACAGTCTAAAAACAAGCAGTCTTCCAGGGTTCTTATGGTTATACCCTACCATCACACACTGCGCTGAATTTTATATTATTTTATATTGTTTTTGTCGTTTTTGAGCCAAGTTTTTACCGCCCATTTTTTAAATCTTTGGAAAATAATTTTGATACCAATAAAACGCTATAACGTTTTCTAAAAAAAGGATTCACACTATGTGGAAGTCTTTTTTTCCCTTTGTTTGCTTGTCTATGTGATGGGTCGCTGAGGAAGCGATTGCCTGATGACCGCAGCGGAATATTGGAAGCACCGGATCCTGGTTTGGCACTTCCAGAGATATACCATCTGATAACATCTGACGAGACTCTGCACAAGACCACCACATGGATTGCCGTACCATACCGCTTGACGGTACAAGCTCGTTTGACTCACTGCCAAGGGCCTGTGAGTCCACCTTGTCTGGTAAGGGCATTTTTTTGCTTATCCCTTTGGGTTGATACCATCGTAATGAGTGAAGAATCCATCTCCAATTACGGATCCTTTCAAACGGCTCATATTTACACTACATAAAGACTGCTTGTTTTTAGACTGTCATGGGATTAATTGCAAGCACCCCAATTACTTATTAATGGATTTCCAGTATTCATATATACTCACCTCTTTATGGACTTATGTGCCCATATCCTGGCTTTGCCCTAATGAACACAATTACACACAGTACACTTTGATATTTTGTATATTTATTACATTGTATTTTTTGTGTCACTCTAGAATGTGTTATCCTATATACACTATTTATACTTAATTGATGCATAGGTTCAGGATATACCATTCATCACCTACACGTATTTTTGTATACCCACTCTTTATTGTTTTTTAGAGCTTCCATATTTTATTAATTTTTATGGTTTTATTTTTTGATGGTGCTTTATATGGATAGTTTATCTTTCCATAATATTTATCACTAACACAACAGGTATACACTTCAGGACGTGATACCTCCCTTTAAATATCACTGTTTTCTGATCAATAACATGCACTCTGTCACCTGTTAGCGCCACACTCTATTATCACCTTTATACACTTACAACAGTCAGTTTGTTGTGTTGGCTGCTTCACTACACATATTTTTGAGTTGGCGCAATTTCTACACCTTTTATTTATAAGTCTGAAAATGACACTGGGGCAAGGCTACACTGACACTGATAAGGCTGCAATGACACTGACAAGGCTGCAGATGGACACTGATAAGGCTGTATTGATGGGCATTTAAATGTAAGTTTTTTTCTTTAAACTTCCCTCCTCAAAGTTTTTTTCCTTAAAATTCCCTCCTAAACTTGGGGTGCGTGTTATATGCCAGCGCATGTTATACGCCGATAAATACGGTAATTATCATTTTATCCATTTTTATTGCTTTTATTAATCGTAGACCCAAGACGAATACCAGTACAGTATCCCCCACTTATACACTTATATATTATCTACTTTTGTGAGTAGCCATTTGGCTGTTTTGTCTTGTCTAATTAAACAGAAGTTCTTTAATACTGCACTGAGTCTGGCGCACCTTGTCC
The DNA here is from genome assembly GCA_037952925.1 of Lithobates clamitans. Classification (NCBI taxonomy): domain Eukaryota; kingdom Metazoa; phylum Chordata; class Amphibia; order Anura; family Ranidae; genus Lithobates; species Lithobates clamitans. The sequence goes on from JBBGZY010000510.1 coordinate 4,849,921, forward strand.
TTTTCTATTTCTGTTTTATAGAGCTGTGCATATTGTGACAGTACAGTTCTCTGTCCTAGTAATTGTCGCCCAGGGTTCTCAAATAGGCAGGTTGAGGGGCTCCAGGGGTATTTAATGTGGAGGAATCTGTTTTACCAGTTTCCTCCAAAGTTTGTAAAATCCAGTTGGGGACCTGGAGCCAGGAGATTCCATAGCGTTATGGGTGGGACGATATCTCCAATCCTGGGACCAGGGTTTGGGAACAGCCAGGAGTCTGGCTGGTTGATTGAGCAGGTGGGTCCTGGGCTTATAGCAGAGTCAGGATTAGACCCCATTCACACAGGGACGACTTGTCAGGCGACCTAGTCGCCTGACAAGTCGCCTCCCGTTCTGTGCTATGGAACCATTCTAAGGGGAGCGACGCAAGTCGCTCCGACTTAGAAAAAGGTTCCTGTACGACTTCGGGGGCGACTTGGGGCGACTTGGGGCGACTTGCATAGACTTCTATACAGAAGTCGTTTTGCAAGTCGCCTGGGCAGTCATTTGCAGGTCGCCTCCCTGAGGCGACCTGCAAGTCGTGTTGCCCCTGTGTGAATGGGGTCTTAGAGTTCTGGGCTCCACCCAGAGAGACAGGAGGTCTCCGGGAGTCCAGAGAGTGCAGGTGTGCACTAGTGAATGCCAAAGAACCAAGTCTGAGGATCAGAGCAGTGAGAGGCTGCTTTCTAGATAGACACTGTGTGCGTTGAAGCTGTGTGCATCTAAGGAGACAGATGAGAGCCTGAAGTGGAAGGCCTGAGCAGCAAGGAAGCTGAAAAGAGGTACAATAGTTGTACAGGAACCCTGTTATATGGCCAAGAGGGCTAACGTGTAAAGCCTAAGTGGCAGTACTACTGAAGAGAGCCAGGTGGCTTGGCATTTTTTTCACTTGTTATTGTTTTTGGGAGAAGAACCCCTGTGTGGGCATCCAAGTGCATGTATGAACGTTCCTTTAAATAAAAGTGGGCTACCATGCCCTTAAACTAAAGTTCCTGTTTGCTGTGAAACTCACTAAAAAAGGCATCTACCACTGAGCTAGACATCCCCCAATGTCACAATATGTATAGAAGGTAGGGCCCGAAAGTGACCCAAGCCCAGGGGCCCCCACCACCCTAAGTCGTGCCCTGGTCATTATGTTGTAATATTGCCCTGCCCATTCTCCAAAGGTAGGGGATCATGCTCTGCTTCAGTATGTCACAGTGCATATTGGCATTCATGGATCCCTTAATGAACTGTAGCTCCCCAGTGCTGGCAGCACTCATGCAGCCCCAGAGCATGACATTCCCACCACCATGCTTGACTGTAGGCAAGACACACTTGTCTTTGCACTCCTCACCTGGTTGCAGCCACACACGCTTGACACCATCTGTACCAAATAAATTTATCTTGGCCTCATCAGACCACAGGACATGGTTCCAGTAATCCATGTCCTTAGTCTGCTTGTCTTCAACAAACTGTTTGCGGGCTTTCTTGTGCATCATCTTTAGAAGAGGCTTCCTTCTGGGACGACAGCCATGCAGACCAATTTGATGCATCTTGCGGCGTATAATCTGAGCACTGACCGGCCCCGCCACCCCCTCAACCTCTGCAGCAATGCTGGCAGCACTCATACGTCTATTTCCCAAAGACAACCTCTGGATATGACACTGAGCACGTGCACTCAACCTCTTTGGTCGACCATGGCGAGGCCTGTTCTGAGTGGAACCTGTCCGGTTAAACCGCTGTATGGTCTTGGCCACTGTGCTGCAGCTCAGTTTCATCGTCTTGGCAATCTTCTTAAAGCCTATACATTCTTTATGTAGAGCAACAATTCCTTTTTTCAGATCCTCAGAGAATTTATTTGCCATGAGGTGCCATGTTGAACTTCCAGTGACCAGTATGAGAGAGTGAGAGCGATAACACCAAATTTAACACACCTGCTCCCCATTCACACCTGAGACCTTGTAACACTAACGAGTCACATGAGTGTCATGAAAGGCGTCCTGTTAGCACAGCCGTCGGCGGAAGATCGGTTAACAGAACCACTGTCAATAGAGCCAGAGGACGTGTGCGGAGGCGCGTTGGCGCGAACGGACGCATGGGGGTGCACGCTAATACGAACAGGTGTACGCGGGTGCGCGATGGTACGAACGGGCACGTACAATTGGTACACGGGTGTGCACGTGTGCACGCGGATGCGCGCAGACGTGCAGTGTGACAGCTTTTGGTGCCATTAGGCCTATTTAAAGGAGCCTGTCAGCATGCTTCCTTGCTGTCAGGTCTACAGCGTTCCCTGTGACTCTAGCTATCTAGTATACCTGTCTACCTGATTCCTGTTACCCGGCTTGTTCCTGACTTCTCTTGTTTGCTGCCAGTGCCTGACCCCGGCTTGTCTGACAATTCTCCTGCCTCATCCTCCGGTTGTTATCTGCCTGTCTGTTGCAGATCCAGGCCGTGCCCCGACTACTCTTCTGCTTCCGTTTGGTACCTGCTCTGCTCGCCAGTGTTGACCTGGCCTGTCTGACTTTCGCTAGTGCTTCAAGTTGTACTACAGAACACCTCCCTGCTACCTGTTGCCCCTGAGTTCCTGCTAGCTACAGTGCTTCTCTATTCAGTCAGCAGTTCCAGTGTTCCTGCCAGAGTTCCGGTTCATCTTCCACTACCAGTTGTTCCAGTGCTCCAGTTGTACTACAGAACACCTGCCTGTTGTTCCTGAGTTCCTGCCAGCTACAGTACTTCTCTGCTCTGTCAGTGGATCCAGTGTTCCTGTCAGTCCTCCTTCTGCTGCACCAGAGGCCCAGATCAGCTCTACACCTGCCACTTGCCAAGCACTTGTGGCCCCCTGTGCTCTTGAGTTCCTGTCTGCTCTATCAGGGGCTCTCGAGCCAGAGGCACACGAGAGGCTGTTCCCTGCATTCTGGGCTCCACCACCAGGTACGTGACAATGAGAGCCTCTTGAGCCCCTCGGGAAAGAGAGCCCTGACTGATGGGGGCATGGCCAGGGAGGAGTTACACTGAACTTGGTCTAACTCAGGATTGGTACAGGGGGGGACAAAGGGTTGGGCCTGAGCTCAGGAGTTTGGCACCCCAGGGGATTATGGTCCCTTTCGGACAGAAGCATGGAAGAGCTCGGACCTGACCCTGCGGCTCCAGCCATGGACACGGATCACCTCCTAGTTAAGGTCCGTGAGCTGGCCCTCAGGGGTCAGGCTGACTGGCTCTTTGTCCTCTTATCCCCTGGGGTGCCCTCTCCTGCCACTTTCACTGCCCCATCCCCTGTTCCTCCTCCTGAGTTAGATGGACGCAGGGCCCGCAGACGTGCCCATCCACCTTCTCGCCTCAGCCCCAGCCCCTCCGCGGCCTCTTACTGCCCCCCTCCTCCTCTCCCCCTCCATTCCTCTCCGGTTCGGGTTCCCAGGGCTCCAGCAGCCAGGAAGCGGGGGTCGGCCGCCCGTTCTCGGCGCGCCCCCCCTCGTCGGTTACCTTCTCCGACCATCCGGATCAACGTGCGCCCCCCCCCGGTGTCCCCGTTCTCGCAGCCCCCCCTCGGCAGTCCCCCCTCGCCCCCTCCCCTTCCCAGTGTATGGCGCAAGGCCTGGACGGAGCTGGAGTGCTCCAGCCCACGGCCTCGCGTGATGGAGTACCTGCTTCCGCCCCTGCAGACAGCGGGGGGGCGGCGGGTGTGCGGCCGCTCCGCTCCTCGGCCAGGCTGTCCTCTTGCAGGGCGGCTGGAAGGGGTTGGAGCTGCTCGCCTGCTCCGGCGGCTTCGGATCCCTCGGATGGTGGCGTCTGCGGCGCCTCGGAATGGGACCGGCACCCCTAGCGGCCAGTTCACTCCCTGCGCCTAGCCAGGCGGGAGTATTTGAACTGGCCATGCACCAAACACAGTATGCATGTGTCCAGCACCCCTCTGCGCCTGGGAGGGCGGGGGGTGATCTGGCTGGCACTCACAGGGGAACATATGGGTGTGGGCTGCCTCATCCTGCGCCCTCCTGGGCGGGGTCGCAGCTGGCCCTTGACTCGTACGGCCAGGGCGCTTTGCTGAATATGGCCCTTTCAGCACCCGGCTGGGTGGGGGGTAATTCATCCCAAGGCAGGCATCATACCGTCGCTGCCAGGTCGCAAGGTCCCTCTGCGCCCTCATGGGCGGGGTCCTCGGCGGCTTCTGGACCATCAGTAGGGGGTGTATCACAGTGCAGGACCCCCTCTGCGCCCGGACGGGCGGGGGACAGGTCCCAGGCCGCGCCACGCCATATAACATCCCGCATGGGATGTGCCCCCTCCAAGCCCAGCAGGGCAGGTGCGGGTTTTTTGGCCTTCGCGGATACCATTCCCCCCGTACTCTCGGCCGCCCTTCTGCGCCCAGACGGGCGGAGCTCTCGCGAACCCCCCCACAGTCACCGGGGTTTAACCCCCCTACACGGTCAACATGGCGGGTAACGCCAGTCTCCCTGTGCCCGGCTGGGCGGGAGATTCCGGATCCGGGCTGGCGGCAGCTTCCGCCCCGGATCAGCCGGCCAGAGTCCATAGACACTCCTGTACCTGCACAGTTGCTGCCCTCGGCAAAGGGGACCCTTCAGTGTCGGTGGTGGGACCCCCACCTTTGGATCTCTCCGTCGGCCGAGACGGCTCTAACGTACACGGCCCCGTTGCTCCTCACGGTGCTGGCCGCTCCAGTCTGCAGTCTTCCGGAGTCGCTTGGGACACCGCCTCGCCTGTTGATCGCCCATCATTGGTGATGCCCCCAAGGATCAGTGAGTATGATTGTGAATTGATTTGGGGGAGGTCAGTTGATGTTTCCGTATCAGGCCTCGAAGACCGCATAGCGTCGGTGGTTAGGTTGGTTCTCTCCAGTATGGGTGTTTCGGGTGCGGCGACAAATCCTTCCCCTCCTTCCGGAGGGGCCTTGTGGGCTGTAGCTCCCACGGTTGCCCACATACCGGAGGAGACGAAGGAAAAAATCTGGCGACGGGAATTGATTTTCTCGCTCTAGTTCCGTCGGATAGGGAAACGGTTGACAAATCCCGGCGGGTAGACGTCGCTACACAGGGTGATAAAGTTAAACAGCTTCATAGAACGTTCGGGAACTGGCTGCAGGGTTTCTGTGCCTACGCGGGAGTGCTCTGTGAGCGTTGCCCAGAGTTGGCGACTTCCTTGTTCTGCTACCTGGACCTTATCAGGGGGGCGTACAAGGTTTACAGGGGTCAGTGCTGGTTCCAGTACGACACCCAGTTTCGGCAGAAGATGGCGGTGCGCAAAGAGCTTCGCTTTTACTGTCAGGATGGTAGCCTGTGGCTGTTGCTCATGTGCCCTCACAGGCCTTCGTCCTTTCAGTCCGCGGTCGGCGCTCCTCAATCCGGAGCGTCGGCCGCCTCCAAAAAAGGTGTCTGTTGGCTTTTCAACAAAAGCCACTGTAAATGGTACTCCGCCTGTCGCTTCAGGCACGAGTGCTCTAGATGTGGGGGTGCACACCCTGCCAGCCGATGCTTCAGGAAGGGAAAACAGACACTTCCCAGAGCGGGAGCCAAGACCGACCTTCCTAAGCCGGAGGACGCCGGTGAACGTCTTAGAGATGCTTCCCTGGCTAGACCGGTACCCCCTTCATAGGGAGGCCCTGATCCTAAAGGATGGCCTGGATCGAGGTTTCTGGATACCTTTTTCCCCGTCGGACGCTCCTACCATGTCGGCAAATTTAAAATCGGCTGTGGAATTTGAATTCGTAGTGGCCGAAAAGCTCCAGAAGGGGCTGGAACTGGGGCGCATGGTGGGCCCCTTTGATCTCCCCCCATTCCACAACCTGCGGGTGTCCCCACTCGGCGTGGTCCCAAAAAAGGCGAGTGGTAAATTTAGTTTATGCATCACTTATCCTACCCTTCTGGCTCCTCGGTCAATGACGGTATTGATCGCGAGGAATCGCGGGTGCATTATGCGTCATTTGATAAGGCCCTTCACCTCGTCAGGGCAGCAGGGCGTTCCGCTCTTTTGGCAAAAGCGGACATTGAGTCCGCTTTTCGCCTTCTCCCGGTTCACCCGGACTGTTTCCATCTCCTGGGTTGCTAGCTTCCCTGAAAGTATTTCTTCGATATGTGCCTGCCTATGGGTTGCGCCATTTCGTGTTATTGTCTTCAACATTCAGTAGCTTTCTTGAGTGGGTAGTCACCCGGGAGGCTGGGTCTCAGAGCCTGCTGCACTACTTGGATGATTTCCTGTTTGTGGGCCCCGCGGACAGCGGGCAGTGTCAATGCTTGCTCTCTGTTTTTCAAGATGTGTGTCGGCGTTTTGCCGTCCCACTGTCCATGGACAAGACTGAGGGTCTGGTAACGGTATTATCTTTTCTGGGAATTGAGATTGACACAGTGGCCATGGTCTTTCGCCTGCCGAGTGAGAAGCTGACTAAGCTTCTATCCTTGATTCGTTTGGCGAAAGGGTCCAAGAAACTGCAGCTGAAACAGCTACAATCTCTCCTGGGACACCTAGTATTCGCTTGTAGGGTCATACGCATGGGGAGGGCTTTCTGCAGGTGCCTGTCTTGGGCCACGAAGGGCGTTACGGCCCCTCACCACTACATTCGGATCACCAAGCCCATGTGGGCTGATTTGGATATTTGGCTAACCTTTTTGCAATCCTACAACGGACAGTCTTGTTGGTTGCAGGAGGAGGTACCGAACTCACAGCTGGAGTTGTACACTGATGCGGTAGGCTCCTGTGGTTTCGGTGCTTTCTTTCGAGGGGAGTGGTCTGCGGAATGTTGGCCGGCCTCATGGGGCCACATGGACTTATTGCGCAATCTCACCCTTTTGGAGCTTTTTCCGATCATTGTAGCGGTGGAGCTTTGGGCTGAACAGTTGCGCAATCGTCAGGTGATCTTTTGGTCAGACAATATGAGTGTAGTGCAGGTAGTTAACAAGCAATCAGCCAGTTCCCCCCCGGTTGTTTCGCTGTTGCGTTTTTTAGTTTTAAGATGTTTGCATTTTAACATTTATGTTAAGGCAAAACATGTTCCGGGAGTTTCTAATGACATTGCTGATGCTCTTTCCCGCCAACAGTTCCCTCGTTTTCATGCCTTGGCTCCGTCGGCTTCGCTGGAGGGCCTCCCCTGTCCGGCCCACTTATGGAACCTCGTTTCCGGGGATTGCTAGAACTGCTACAGTCGTCACTTTCTCCGCGGACGTGGGCGTCGTATTGTCGGGTCTGGCACGAGTGGTCCCAAGTGTCGGGTGGTGAGTTCTCTATTTACTCTCCGGATGACAGACGTTTGGTCTTATTTGCTTACCTGGTCCAGTTACAGGAAAAGGGCGTGTCGGGTTCCACTGTCTCTTCGGCCATGTCCGCCCTATCTTTTTGGTTTCAACTCCTGGGGTCGGGGGACATCACGAAAGCCTTTCCAGTGCGTCAGATATTGAGGGGCTGGAAACGCATCACACATCTTCCAGATTCCAGGCGCCCCATTTCCCTTCAGAGCTTATCGGATGTTCTGGCTATGTTGCCGGAGGTGTGCTCATCTGAGTTCGAGATGTTGCTTTTTCGAGTAGCTTTTTCATGGGCGTTTTTTGGGGCTTTTCGCATTGGGGAATTAGTCGCAAAATCCAGGTCGTCCCCTGGGGGTATTTGGTCGGAGGATGTTTCTTTGTCGGAGCGCAGCGTCACGGTTTTCTTGCGCTCCTCAAGGGCCGCCAAATGGTGCTGCACTACTGTGGTGGCCCATTTTGCCCGGTGTCTCTGGCTTTTTCCTTTCTTTCCACGCGCCCCCCATCCCCTACGTTTTTTGTGCACGCTGACTCATCCTCGTTGAGTCGGTTTCAATTCTTGAAGGTTTTTCGTTTTTGCCTTGAGGCCTTAGGCCTACCCGCGGGCGATTTTTCGACTCATTAGTTTCGCATAGGCGCTGCCACCGCCGCTTCTGGCTTAGGGTTTTCCGATACGAAACTTCAGCGGCTGGGTAGATGGGAGTCGTCTCGTTTCTCGCTGTATGTTTTCCCTCATCTTTTGTGTTAATTTCAGGTTTCCCCCCGGCTCAAGTATGGATACTGGGTGATTCTTTTATCTTCTGGGCGGCTCGTCGTGCAGAGATCCGCAATTATGGGAGAAATTTGGGACTCTCATCGGACGTGGCAAGAATTCGCTGGCTTGGCCTGCGCAGGCTGCGTTGGCATCAGGTACTGTCGGAATGTTGGCAGCTCCGTACCCGTGTGTCCGGTCACATTGTCCTCGTGGTTCATGCCGGCGGGAATGATGTAGGTTACACCCGGTCTGTGGATCTAATTGCTGCCATAAAGGGCGATATTGCTCAGTGCCTTGCAATGTTTACCAGTGTGACTTTCGTCTGGTCAGAAATTGTCCCTCGATCAATTTGGGCAAGAGAAGTCCCTGGACCCTGTTTGGAAAATTTTCGCAGGAAGGTCAACGCCCAAGTGTCCAAATTTGTTCGGAGGATTGGGGGGTTGTCGTCCGTCACAAAGATTTGGAGGGGAACAACACTGACTTGTTGAGGAGGGATGGTGTTCATCTCAACGAAATTGGCATGGACATTTTTAACCTGGGACTTCAGAGGGGGTGGAACAGGCGCTGGCTGCGGTGGGGCGCCCGTCAGTAGATCACTGACTGGCTGGTGGCGGTTTTGGTGACCTTGCCAGCAAATATGGAACCCCTTTTTTATGCCCTGATGGTAATTAGGAGATTGACGGCCGGTCTGGCACTTATGGTAAGGACAGGCCCCTCCTTCATCTCCCTTTTACATTTGTAGTTGAGTGCTCACAGTGCAACTGTGACTGGCACGGTCTAAAAGAGTTAATGTTATGTTTGATTTAAATAAAGCTGTGACCTTGCCCTTTCCAACGTTAATGGTTGTATGTGTTTTTTATTGGATGGGAAGAAGGGGTAAGGTACGCTAAGCGGTATGGTTGGGACCTGGGCTTATTGCACCTCAGCAGTTATGACATTGTGGAGGGAAAATGGCTAATTGGGCCCAATTTGGACACTTTCACTTAGGAGTGTACTCACTTTTGTTGCCAGCGATTTAGACATTAATGGCTGTGTGTTGAGTTATTTTGAGTGGAAAGCAAATTTACACTGTTATACAAGCTGTACCCTCACTACTTTACATTGTAGCAAAGTGTCATTTCTTCAGTGTTGTCACATGAAAAGATAGGACAAAATATTTACAAAAATATGAGGGGTGTACTCACTTTTGTGAGATACTGTATGTGAATGTGTGTGTATATGTATATATGTATATATATATGTATATATATATATATATATATATATGTATATACACACATACATGAGCACTTGGCCACCAACAGAAGTAAACAGAGATAACATGCATTGGGCTATAGCTTGACTATGGAACAACAAGAACAACATAAACACGGGGAGGGGGCCAACCCTACGGTCACCCCTTGAATCATAATATAGAACAATAAAACCAAGATTTTGAGGTCGAGGCCACCCTAAGACGTAATCACTGGAAACAGGCCTACAAGATAGGAAATCTCTTATCCAGTGGTTATAGCTTACACCAAGCATTATAGCGGTCCCATGTGAGGAACTTCAGACCCTCAAATGTAAAAATAGGTAACTTAAATAAGAAAGTAAAAAGAAAGTTATTAGAGAATGATGCCAAGGTTAGCAGGACTCAGGGAAACAATAGAAGAGGTAAGAAGAGGAGAAAAGGGAAAAGGAAAAGAGGTGGATCCGTCCGGGGATCCGCTATCAACTTATCCATACTATTAGCTTTGTTCATCCAGGACCTGCAAATAAGCAAGCCAAGGGGACCATATTTTGTCAAAAATAGATTGTTTATCTCGTAGGACACTCACAATCTTTTCATTCAACATGATCCATGTGAGTTTTCGTTTTACTGTCACAATGTCAGGGCTTTTCCATGCTGTCGCTATAGCAACTTTGCCTGCTAGAAACATAAAGTCAACGAAAGTCTTGGTATGTCGCGTAATGTTTTCAACAGGCTTATTTAGTATGGTGCTACGTGCACCCTTAGTGATGTTGACCATCGCGACTGAAAAAATAAATGAGTGAACCCTCATCCAAAAACAAAGAACCTTGGGGCATGACCACCAAACATGCAACAATGTGCCTATCTGGCCACAACCACTGAAACAGGTTTCTGGGGTGCCTGGATACATTTTTGACAGATGCTCCTGCACTAAGTACCATCTGGTGTGGACTTTGTTACCTGCTTCAATCACTGCAGCATTAAGGATACCTTTATGAATTTACGTGCTCCATTTACACCAGTCTTCCACCTCCAGGGCTATGAACAGATCCCTTTCCAATGCCACCTGGTAAGATAAACTAGCAACTTGATAAACAATTTGTATAGCATGGATACATCCCCTTGTAGAGCTGCATCATGCATGCACCTGTTTTCGAAACATGCTTCAAACTGCTAAATCAGAGCTTTCCTTCTGTAGAGATTTGAGAAAGTGATGTTGTAAATGGAAGCTTTCTGTGGGGGTCATCTCCAGGCTTCCCATGAAATATGAGGGGGGCGTATGCCTCTGTGGTCAAAATAGTCATCTATATGGTACAATCCCTTATTCAACCACCAGCCAAACTTATCAGGTTGCACACCTGGTGGAAACAGGGGGTTGCCAAAAAGAGGAACAACCGAGATGTGTGCAGAACGCAGAGGCCATCTCCTACAGCACGTATCCCACGCATGTAATGAGTGGAAAAGCGTAGAGCACAGTATGGCTTTACGATCTTTTGAGGGAATACAAAGGACAAGATCAACTGTGAGTAGAACACACGCCTGGACCTCTATTGAAACCCAATCTAGGCGATAGTGTTGGCTACGAAGTTGGCATAATTGGGAGAGCTGTGCAGCCACATAATATTTCCTTAAATCGGGTATGCCTAGTCCGTTCAAATTCTTAGGAGCATACATCGTGCCCCGTGTTATTCTGGGACCTTTGGTTCCCCCAAAAAAGTAAAGAATTTTTGATTGCAACTTAAACAGGGACCTGAATAGGCAAAGTACGAAAAAAATATAGCAACCTAGGTAGAACTGTGATTTTCACTGAGGCAATTCTGCCCATTCATGACAAATTCATATCAGAGCATTCCTGCACATCTTCCAATAGCTTAGCGAACAAAGTCAGATAATTAGACTTATAAAGAGAAGAAATGTTTGGGTTCATCCTGATTCCTAAATAGGAAAGGGATGTCTGCTGCCACTGAAAAGGGAGTCTGCATACTCTGTAAAGTCAAAGTTGGCAAATTGATGTTCGGCGCCTCTGATTTATAGTGGTTCACTAAAACCCCCACAATTTCCCCAAAGTGGTTTAGAAGAGATAATAAGTTTTGTTGGAGTGGTGTGAGGGGAGGTGATGAACAGCATCAGCTCATCTGCAAATAAAGCGCACTTATGGCCCCTCCCCCTCTCTATTCCTAAAATGTCTGGGTGTTAACGTATTGCTATTGTGAGGTTTGGATAACTATGTCAAACAATTTGGGAGTAAACAGGCATCCCTGGCGAGTGCCCGATGAGATGGGTATCGGACCTGATCTATTTTTTTTTTTGTTTTTATTGTAATAATTTCTTCATTGAAGGAAAATAGAGAGCATATACAAGTAAACAAAAACAGTAGTATAGCAATAAAAAGTTACAGCAGTTTGTTGTATCGTTGTACATAAAAGAAACAGACACTTTGACACTGGCTCAGCCGTGACTAAGGCGCCCTCTCAGCTGGTCTACCCGTATAATCTCTGGGGTGGAGGTGAGTATCAATGCTGAGATTTGTATGTTATGTAGTTGGTGTCCGTTCAGCACCAGAACATGCGAACAGGAAAAAAGTTTGTTCGAACAGGCGAACACCGTTAAAGTCTATGGGACACGAACATGAATAATCAAAAGTGCTAATTTTAAAGGCTAATATGCAAGTTATTGTCATAAAAAGTGTTTGGGGACCTGGGTCCTGCCCCAGGGGACATGGATCAATGCAAAAAAAAGTTTTAAAAACAGCTATTTTTTCAGGAGCAGTGATTTTAATAATGCTTAAAGTCAAACAATAAAAGTGTAATATCCCTTTAAATTTCATACCTGGGGGTGTCTATAGTATGCCTGTAAAGGGGCGCATGTTTCCTGTGTTTAGAACAGTCTGACAGCAAAATGACATTTTGAAGGAAAAAACCCATTTAAAACTACCCGCGGCTATTGCATTGCTGACAATACACATAGAAGTTCATTGATAAAAACGGCATGGGAATTCCCCAAAGGGGAACCCCGAACCAAAATTTAAAAAAAAAATGACATGCGGAGCAGCCCGAGGAGAAGAAGATAGAAGACGCAGCGGAGGAGATGGTGGACGAGAACGCCGGAGGAAGAACCAGAAGAACCAGAAGATGAAGGAAGATAGAAGAAAGAAGAAGCATTTAAATAAAGGAGTTGTCAAAAACTGTCTCTTGTCATTTTTAACATTTTTGACAGTTTTTTAGTGAAATGGTAGGGGTAAGTACCCCCTTACCATTTCACACAGAGGGGGGGGCCGGGATCTGGAGGTCCCCTTGTTAAAGGGGGCTTCCAGATTCCGATAAGCCCCCCCGCCCGCAGACCCCCACAACCACCGGCCAGGGTTGTGGGGATGAGGCCCTTGTCCTCATCAACACGGGGACAAGGTGTTTTAGGGGGCTACCCCAAAGCACCCTCCCAATGTTGAGGGCATGTGGCCTGGTACGGTTCAGGAGGGGGGGGGCCGCACTCTCATCCCCCCCTCTTTTCCTGCGGCCTGCCAGGTTGCGTGCTCGGATAAGGGTCTCGTATGGATTTTTGGGCTACGTTTTTTTGGCGCGGGGTTCCCCTTAATATCCATACCAGACCTGAAGGGCCTGGTATGGAATTTACGGGGAACCCCACGTCATTTTTTTTTTAAATTTTGGTTCGGGGTTCCCCTTTGGGGAATTCCCATGCCAATTTTATCAATGAACTTCTATGTGTATTGTCGGCAATGCAATAGCCGCGGTTAGTTTTTAAATGGGTTTTTTCCTTCAAAATGTCATTTTGCTGTCAGACTGTTCTAAACACAGGAAACATGCGCCCCTTTACAGGCATACTATAGACACCCCCCAGGTATGAAATTTAAAGGGATATTACACTTTTATTGTTTGACTTTAAGCATCATTAAAATCACTGCTCCTGAAAAAACGGCCGTTTTTAAAACTTTTTTTTGCATTGATCCATGTCCTATGGGGCAGGACCCAGGTCCCCAAACACTTTTTATGACAATAACTTGCATATTAGCCTTTAAAATTAGCACTTTTGATTTCTCCCATAGACTTTTAAAGGGTGTTCCGCGGCATTCGAATTTGCCGCGAACACCCCAAATTGTTCGCTGTTCGGCGAACTTGCGAACAGCCAATGTTCGAGTCGAACATGAGTTCGACTCGAAGCTCATCCCTAGTGTCCGTATAGATTAATGGGGTAGGTATTACAGCAGGAGGACTTTGTCGATAGGGGAGGTAGGCAGCGGTGTGAGTATGTAGAAAGAAAATATGTTTCATAGCTGAAGAAGGTGAATTTGATTATTGTCAACCTGTAGTAGGGTTCAGGGCGGGTGTGTCGCAGCCATGTGAAGTGAGTATAATGCTCAATTAGGTGGCTCTCAAATGGAGTTTTTTATGGGGGGAGGGAGGGGGTGGCATATGAAAGAGGGGGGGCAAGGTTGGAGGAGGAGGGGTAAAAGGGGTTGATCGTCTCTGGCTTCCCTTAAATACTTTCATTCAGTTGCTAATGAACGGGGTGTAGTAGTAATAGTAATAATAGGAAAACTGTGGTAAGAGCGAGTGATGGAGAAGGAATTGGGCTGGGGTTAGATCTAGACTGTAGGAGGTAACCTGGGCGATTATGCGGCAAACATCTGACCAGAAGTGCTGCAGAGGGGGACATGACCACCAGATGTGCAGTAAAGTACCTCTATCTTGGTGGCATCTCCAACAGGTCTCGGGGATGTCAGGTTTGAACTTGTGTAGCAATGCAGGAGTACGGTACCATCTGGATTGAATTTTAAATCCGTTTCCCTGGGTGGTAACGTTCATTGAGCCTTTGTGAATGATTTTGAATATGTTTTCCCAATTTTCTTCCGTGAGTGTTATGGAAAGTTCAGAGTCCCATTTTTTGCAGGCTAAGGTTTCGTTGGCTTTGAGGTCAGCAAAGAGGAGGTTGTGTATATAGGATATGAGATGAGTTTGGGGTGTTGTTTTAGTGCAGAGATCTTCAAAGGGGGAGATTGGTCTTGAGCATTTAGAGTCTTTGTTTAGGGATTTAAGATAGTGGGCAATTAGTAGATATGTCCATGGGGGTATCAGCGTTTTTCCTTGTTGTGTGGAAATCTGGGCTGCAGTGAGTATCTCGCCTTGGTGGAAGAATTGGTGGGCTCTGATTTGGTCCAATGACCAGTGATCGTCAAGGAATAGATGGTGCATTCCTGGGGGAAAGTCCAGGTTTAGTTTTATTGGAGTCAGTGGTCCAGGGGTGGAGGATAGATCCGTGCGTTTACACGTCTGGTGAAAGCATTGTAGGGTGGGGCCTATCAAAGGATGGAGGCGGATGTGTAATGGGATGTGTGGGGTAATCCATGGGAGTGAGTAAAGGGGCAGGTTTGAAAAGGAGGCTTCCAGAGCAATCCAGTCCTTCTAGGGAGCATGTACATTCCAGTCTACAATCCTGGCAAGAAGGGTGAGCAGTTTGGTAATTTTGAAGGTTTGGGAGTTCAATGCCACCTAGGTGTTTCGGGCGAGTGAGTTGATTGTAACTAATTCTGTGTGTCCGGTCACTCCAGAGGAAGTTGGACCATACTTGTCTGTAGGTCTTGAAGAAGGAGGGTGGGATGTGGATGGGGATCGTTTGTAACATGTATAGAAGTCTCGGCAGAGCATTTATTTTTAGGATGGCTGCCCTGCCGAACCAGGAGAATAAGGGTTTGTTCCAGTGTTTAAGGTCAGAGGACAGTGTATTTAAAAGGGAAAGATGGTTTTTAGTATAAAGGTCAGCTAGTTTGGATGTGAGTTGTAGGCCCAGGTATGTAATTGAGTCGTTTTTCCAATGGAAGGGGAAGTTCTCTTTAGATTGGTCCACTTGATTTTGCGGGAGTGAGATATTAAGGGCATGCGATTTAGTGAGGTTCATTTTAAGGTTGGAAAGGGATTGAAATTTTTTGAATTCTGATAGGATAGTTGGTAGGGTGATCAAAGGGTTTGTAAGAAATATTAGTATGTCATCCGCGAAAGCGGCATATTTGTATTCCTTTGTTTGCGTTTGGAATCCCTGTATATCTGGGTGGAGTTTTATTTTATGGAGAAAAGGCTCAAGAGTCAATACAAAAAGGATATGGGACAGAGGACAGCCCTGTCTCGTCCCGTTGCTGATGGGGAAGGCATTTGACAGAGTGTTGTTAACCCGGACCCTGGCTGAGGGGTTTGCATATAATGAAAGAATTAAACCAATCATGTGAGGGCCTATACCAAAGGCACGAGGACCTCCATCATATAGTCCCATGATACTCTGTTAAATGCCTTCTCCCCATCTAGGGATAGGAAGAAGCCCTTTTGGTTAGTTTGGGTGATCAGGTGGTGGAGATTGATGGCTTTGATGCTGTTATCCCTGGCTTCACATCCAGGGATAAAGCCTACTTGGTCTTGTGAAATAATGGAGGGGAGGAGAGGAAGTAGTCTGTTTGCTAGAATTTTGGAGAATAATTTAATGTCCGAATTTAATAATGATATTGACCTATAGTTCCCTACTTGTGTGGGGTCTTTTCCATCTTTGAGGATGACCACAATGTGGGCTTCAAGCATCCCCCGAGTGAGTGGATTAGTGGGAGAAAGATAGTTAAAGGGTTTTAGAAAGGGAGTTTGAAGGATGTCTTATAATATACTGCGGAAAATCCATCTGGGCCCGGGCTTTTCCCGGGTTTTAGTTGCTTTATCGAATGTTCCCATTCTGAGATGGTGATTGGGGCTTCTAGGGTGGACGCCTCATCTTTGGAAATTTTACCTGGTGCAAATTGGTCCAGGAATGAAGTGAGTTCTTTGGATCTCATGGTATCGTGTTGTTGGGGGGGTCGTTTTGTTAAGGCTGTAAAGGGAGGAATAATATTTTTCAAATTCTGAGGCTATGTCATTATTGTTGGAGAGGATTGTACCTGTGGGAGAGTGTAACTGATGGATCGTGTTGTTGGATTTTTTCTTGCGCAGCGTTTGTGCGAGGAGATGACTGTTCTTGTTCCTGTACTCATAAAAGAGCTTTTGAGAAAGAGTGTAATTTTTTTAAATATTATATTTCAGTTCTTCCTGAATGAGTGTACGGGTTTCTGTCAGTTTGGAGAGTGTTTGCTGTGCTAATGTGTGCTTATGAATCATCATAATATTAAGATGCCTTCTTGGAAGGAGGTTAGTTGTTTGGTCACTGATCGTAGAAAGGGGGCCTGAGTTGTGTTGGGACTGTAAATGTTGGCCAACATGATCATTCTGTTTTTAAAGGAGCCCTTAAGGAAGATGTACCTTCCTTGTTCATCTAGAAGGGTATATGTCACTTGTAGGGATGCAGAGAGGAGGATGGATACTCCTTTAGTTTTGGAAATAGGGGAGGTTGCATGGTAGCTGTGAGGAAAAGAGAGATTTTTAAGTGTCGGAAAACTTTTTGAGCAGAAGTGTGTCTCTTGAGGGAACACCACATCCGCTTTTGCACTACGTAACGTGGTTAGGAGTTGTGAACGTTTTTCTGGGGTGTTTAAACCTCTGGTGTTGAGGGAGAGGATTTTCAATAAGAGATTAGAGGAAGTTGTTTTAGAATGAGCCATGTCAGTTGATCGGCAAGGTTTATCAGGTATGATGTCTTGTAGTGAAAGGGAAGCCAGAGACGGAGAGGGAGGGGGTGGACCAGCTTTATAGGTGTGTGAGAAAATGGGGGGAGTTTGGGACTTTATATGAAGCACCAAAAGTGCCTCCATCCCGCGGGACTTTGAATGAAGCACCCTAAGGTGCCTCCATCCCTGTATTGGATAAAAAAAGGGAAGTTTGGGACTTTATATGAAGCAATTGAGTAGTGGAGGTAGATTGCAATAAAAGCATATTTATTGAGTAGCATGAGTTTGCATACAAAGAAGTATAGATAAAAGAATGTTTTCATATCCATATACATAAAAGACGTGCACAAAGGCTGAATATGCAAGAATGGAAAAATACATGCATAACATCATGTAGTCAAACCAAATAAAACCATATATGCATTAGAATAACATGTATATGCCACTAGCAGCAGGCCTACCACCGGCACATGCACCCACATGGTACATCTGTGTCCACCAGATGGTATAAAAAAATCATATAAATAAGTAAGATAAATCGCAGTCCATATGGAGTAAGTGGCTGCGGCATCATATAAGGCTCGATGCGTTTCGTGGGCATTCCCCACTCATCAGGAGCTGATGCACATGGGTTTCCTATGGGATGTATAAAAGTATAATGAACCACATAGTCCATATAAAAAAAATAAAAAATATTAATAAATGAACATGAAGTATATGTAGTTAATTTATGCCGAACAGACTCACCAAATCAGGCAGTCGGTGCAAATGCGCAGAGATGGGCGCAAGGTAGGCCACGGATGCAAACTCTCCACGGGAGCCGAGGCGGCATACATATAGATGCGACATCGGACAGGATGAAGGGGATAGAATGAGGCAGAGTGTGTTCACGAAAAACAGTGTGTTATCATGGGAACAAACGAATCTGGGAACAAAATAGTGGTAATATATTAAATATATATGGTATGTAGTTTTTTATTCATTGAAAATTAGATAATGAGCCCAGTGAGTTCCAAAGTTGGTGAGGGTCTAGGTAAAAAGATGTGTGAAGAAATGCCTACAAATAGGCGACATGGGGGTGAATAAGGGGATAAACCAAATGGATGGGAGTGAGGTAGTAACCAGTGCATGGAAAGTTACAGGTGTAGGATAATAGGAGAGTATAGGGAAACAAGTTCACCAAAAAAGTAAACATAAACCAAGAAGAAACAAACCACAATGGGTGAAGAGAAAGAAACGAAAGAGGGGAGGAAGAAAACCTACCCGTATGAGGCATCAAAAAGCACTGGCAGCCAAACGTCAGTTAAGGCTGGTGTGCAGAGACCCCAGAGAGAGAGACTGGTCGTGTGAACAGTCAGCTCTAAGTGGGGAATATAAGTATGCCGCCAACGCCACGTGGGTGACGTAGAGGAGAAACCACCGCATCCAAACTGAGTTATCACTCAGCTGTCAGCACGAGAAGGCTCCTCCCTGAGACACCGAGTATGGGAAAACACTGGACGTCAGCGCTGTGACGCCGGGAAATGACGTCACGCGCATGGCGTCGGGTACGTGGCGCCGATGCGCAGAGGGGCATCCGCCCGATCCCCCAATCACGTGATAGATGGGGAGAAGGGGCGGACCCACTGGCGCATCGCGGCTTTATAGGTGTGGTTGAGAGGGGTTTTAGGGGAGGTTGTGACTGGAGAGGGGATACAGGTGTGGGTTTTTTAGGAGGAAAAGAGAAAGGGGTTCCCCAGAGGGGGAATTAGGTATTGGTACCGGTTGCTGGGATTGCCTGCAATCCCTCTCAGTATAGTGGGGGATGCCGGTTTGGGTCAGCAAGGGCTACCAGAGTCCGCTGTTGTCAGGGGTAGCAGGTGACGTTCGGTCAATGGAGGGAGCACTGTGTCCTTGTGAGGTCATGTGTATCGCGTAAGGAGGTGGCAGGTAGTGTTATTAGGATGTGAACAAGGATGGTGAGTGCATCTGTGGGTTTTGGTAGCACTGCAAGTGTATGTGCAGATGTGACAGTAGAATAAATATATATTTAGTATATAAAGGGGAGTCATGCAGGGAAGATTGGTGCTACTTTCAGAGTGGCAAGCTGTGTAGACATATCAATGTATTATTGCCATGACTATTTAGATTTAAGTATTAGTCATGGGGGGAGAGAAGTAGATGGTAGTTTGTATATGTTTAGATGTAAGGCCTTTTATCAGTAAGTAAACAGTTTGAACACTTGTAACTTAAAACTTGAAACACAAGGTATAGAACAGTGTGGTTATAGAACGGTGTAACTAGTAAAGTTCAACTGCGGGATCATCATCCACAAGACACAGGGTATGTGTAAATCCACATATCTAAATCATGGCTTATAAACATTACTACAACAATAGAGGAAACTAACATTATCCTTATTGGAGATTGACTTGAGGAAAGCGGGAGGAAATTGATGGACTCTTTTGTCCTAGTTCGAGGAAGACAGGCTCAGCCCAAATCCACTGGGCAAAATTATGTGTATGTAGTTCGTCAAATCTGATAAGGTAGTGTGCGTTATGACCCATTTTGAAGTGTGAATTTTCTTTTATGTGTGTGTTGTGACTAGGATTGGTGGGATGAGATCTTACCTGAGCATGATCGGACCTGATCTATGGCCACGCATAACTATCTGGGCTGTGGGTAAGCTATATAATGAATGCAGCAAGGTGAAGAACTTGGGACCGAAGTTCCATCTCGACAACATCCGAAAAAGGAAGGGCCACAAGAGGGTGTCAAAATCTTTGAGGATGTCAATGGACAACAGCATCCCTGTCCTATTCGCTCCACCGTCCCAGGAAGAGTGAAGTATGGACATGAGGTCAATTGCTCTATGGACCTGGTTGGCTGCGTGTCTATGCGTCAGAAAGCCCACCTGGTCAGAGTGTATATAGCTAGCTAAAAATGTCATCTGCCGGTTTTCCAGAATTTTGGTAAATAGTCTAAGGTCAGTGTTAATTAAGGATATGGGATGGTAGTTAGCAACATCACTGTGGACTTTATGGGGTTTAGGAATGAGGGTAATGAATGCTCTGTTAGAGTCTGCTAGCAATACAGTTCAATATGAACATAGTCCCTTTACTAATCCTTATTGCAACTGGATGGCTGCCTAGAGCCCAGGCTTCTCCTATATTTATTTTACTGCTGAGTAGGCTGGATCCAAAAAGCCCAGGAACTAAGCACACACACTTAACTCTTTTTCCTCCTCAACCTGGGTCAGCCACTAACTAGTGCAGCAATAAGCAGCCTGCCTACAGAAATTTTATTTTAACTAATCAGAAATCAGCTTTCATATGCACCACTACCCCTGGAGGAGCTGATGAATTTTTTGGGTCCTCCTGCCTTACAGCATTGATCACCCACCCCCTACAAGGACCTGTGTGACCATTAACACACCTGGAACCTTTTCAATGTGCTGTATGAACAGTAAAAGCCCTGTAGGAATAAAGGGTGGATTAGACAAATTGTAATGCAACAATAACCAGATATACAATAAATAAAGTTGTAACAACCTCAGGATAAATTATTGCAATAAAAAGCAACATGCTAACAGGATGACCTAAGCCTGGTACACACTAGTAGTTTTTTTTCATTTAGTCTGATGTTAGTACAGTGATTTTCCCTGCTGAGATATTGTGTTCTGACAGGGGGAAGGCCCCCCGCCAGAACACACTGGTCGGCCATTGGTTGAGAGCACTGATAGGATGTCGATCGGCAGGCCTTTTTCGGTCATGCCCCTTCGACAGAAGTCAGATGTTCAGTTTGATGTGCTGACAGAAGACAGACTGGCTGCCATACACATAGGTCTGTGTGTATGGGGCTTTAAACTCAATCAAAAGGCTCTGTCTATGCCACTGGCCAATGAAAATAAACTCAATGCCTGCTGCCAATGGGGTCCTAATCCTTTTATTGGAATGTTGTTTCTCCAATAGGGGAACTTGCTATCTTTGGGATAGGGAAATCACAGTAAAAAAAACACATCAAGGTGGCCCGCAGGCCTCTCACCAATCCAGTAGCTATGATAAAGTCCTCTTGAGTGCAGTCCAGTCCCATATGACTGCTACTGTACCCAGGAAGGTTATTGATATGAACAAATCTGCAGCCCATATAATGGAGTCAGGTGGAAGGTAGGCATTGAGCCTACCTTCTCAGCCTGTGCATCTGTAAGGATCCACAGAACTCTCAGCCTCACATGACAGCTCAGTAATGGAACAGCAGGAATTGCAGGATACTAGAACAGTAGGATACTAGAACAGTGCCACGGTCTCTTCTGAACAGTTCAGCATGACTGTCCAGCACAGCAACACATTGCAGCTTGAGCACAGAAACATGTGACCTTGGGGTTCTTTAGCGCACTCCACTCCAGATGCAGCACAGCAGACATGTAGTAGCAGCAAAATCCCTTGGAGCTGAATCTTCATCAGCAGCCATGTGGTATCTTCCCTCCACAGCAACAACCCCTTAGGAGCAGCGTGTGGTCCTGGTAGGTACAATACTGATTTTGTAGACTTGTGAATCAATTATCGGTTGTTCTAAGTGTTTCGCTGGAGCCCCTACTTCATCAGGACCATATATGATATATAAAATGGTTCTGTATAAATAGCTTTGACTAGAATGAAAAGAGTAAAAAAGAAAATCAATACATGTAAATTCAGTAATCACATAAGTAAACTATCTCCAATAGGGACAGAACACGTAGATCAACCGATAATTGATTCACAAGTCTATAAATTCTACAAGCTCTGGAGGTTTTTTTTTACACCTCCGAAAAAATGTTTTAATTGTTGTTTTTGTCATTTGATATAATAAGAGTTGAATTTTTTTACACATTATTGTATGAGAGTGGTTCTCAAAGGTATACAAAAAGTTCCTTCTTTTTTTCCAAGTATTGCTTGTATGTACAGTGTATGTAGGATGATGCTGATGGGAACCAAATAGAGCATTTACATATGGCACCTCACTTCAGCTTTATAAGGCTCTCTATGCAGGTTTCCAACCTCTGCTCTTTTATCAAGCAATGAGCAGGGATTAGCTCCCAGCTGTGCGGTCAGTGACAACCTCCCTGGCCCTGATCATCAATAAGGTTCCTCCCTGCACCAGGGTAGACAAAGGCAGGCTGTCCTAGACTGCATCAGTAGCCAATCAGAGTCCTGCTCTTACCCCAGGCTGGCTATCACAGCAGGGCAGATAAAATAAAGAAAAAAACTGGATGGCTCTTTACAGATGCGCAAGGATGCAATTAATTCTTAAAGGTCCCTGCATTTCTGTGGGTAGGGCAGCCCATTGCCGAGCAGCCGGGGGTGTGGCCATGGCTGGAAGGAAACCCTAGGTGATTGCACTGCAACCACCCCACAACTGCATGCATTACACGATTATGCTGCATTTAGAGGGCTATAACAGGTGTTGTGGAGGCAACATATCGCCTCTTCACCGCCTGTCAAATGCCTCTGAAAAGCAATTTCAACATAGATCACTTTTATAGAAGCCACAGTTCTTGTTGTTATTAAGAATAAACCCTAAAAAGCAGATCTGATTTTACAGGAATAGAGGACAGGATCAAAATGTATAAACATACACATGCATATAAACGCAAAATTACATACATACAATACAAACAAATATACAAACACACACATATATAAACACACATACATACATACTGTACTGTGCAAAAGTGTTAGGCAGGTGTGAAGAAATGCTGTAAAGTAAGGCTGCGTACACACGGGCTGGTCCGACAGACTTTCCAACGGACTTTTGAAGGACTTCCGACAGACTTTTGAATGAACGGACTTGCCTACGCACGATCACACCAAAGTTTGTACGTGATGACATACAACCAGACTAAAATAAGGAAGTTGAGTGAGCGAACAGAAGAAAAATCGATATCAAATGACTATCTGTTGTGACTACTGTACCCTTTGGCTTCAAACCAGCATCATCAATTCTTACACTTGCACATTTTGTATAGGGATGGTTTAGATGTTCGAATCGAACGTAAGTTCGATTCGAACAACGGGTGTTCATCTGTCCGCAAACAAACCGAACATATGGAGCGTTCATGGAAATGCTTCTTCTTTCTTCTATCTTCTTTCTTCTATCTTCTATCTTCTATCTTCCTTCAGTTTCTTCCTCCATCTTCTTCTGGTTCTTCTGGATCTCCTGGTTCTTCCTCCGGTGTTCTCGTCCGGCATTTTCCTCAGCGGTGCCTTCTTCTCTTCATCTTCTTTTCTCGGGCTGCTCCGCATTCACGATTGGATGGGAGGCTCCCGCTGTGTGACGATTCTCCTCTTCTGACGGTTCTTAAATAACAGAGGGCGGGTGACCCCGGATAACGGATAATGCCACAGGGAAGTCCCCATCAAGTCCCCGTGCGTCAAAGAGGGACGGGGTCACCGGGTGGCCCCGCCCTCCGTTATTTCAGAACCGTCAGAAGAGGAGAAGCGTCACACAGTGGGAGCCTCCCTCCATGCCGTCATGGATGCGGAGCGGCCCGGAGAAGAAGATGAAGAAAAGAAAATAAAGAGAAGGAGACGCCGCGGAGGAAGATGCTGGACAAGAACACCGGAGGAAGAACCAGAAGAACCAGAAGAAGAAGAAGATGGAGGAAGAAACCGAAGGATGAAGGAAAAAAGAAGTTAGAAGAAAGAAGATGGAAAGAAGAAGCATTTAAATAAAGGAATTGTCAAAAACTGTCTCTTGTCATTTTTAACATTTTTGAAAGTTTTTTGTGAAATGGTAAACTTACCATTTCACACAGGGGGGAGGGCCGGGATCTGGGGGTCCCCTTGTTAAAGGGGGCTTCCAGATTCCGATAAGCCCCCCCGCCCGAAGACACCCACAACCACCGGCCAAGGGTTGTGGGGATGAGGCCCTTGTCCTCATCAACATAGGGACAGGGTGCTTTAGGGGGGACCCCAAAGCACCTTACCAATTCTGAGGGCATGTGGCCTGGTATGGTTCAGGAGGGGGGGGCGCTCTCTCGTCCCCCCCTCTTTTCCTGTGGCCTGGCAGGTTGCATGCTCGGATAAGGGTCTGGTATGGGTTTTTGGGGGGACCCACGCCTTTTTTTTTTTTTTTTTTTTTAATTTTGGCACAGGGTTCCCCTTAAAATCCATACTAGACCTGAAGGGTCTGGTATGAATTTTGATGAGTACCCCTACATCATTTTTTTTTTACATTTTGGCGCGGGGTTCCCCTTAATATCCATACCAGACCTGAAGGGCCTGGTATTGAATTTAGGGGGACCCCCCACGTCATTTTTTTTTTTAAATTTTGGTTCGGGGTTCCCATGCTGTTTTTATCAATGAACTTTTATGTGTATTGTCGGATCGGCAACTCATTAATAGCCGCGAGTGTTTTTTAAATAACCTTTTTCCTTTGAAATGTCATTTTGCTGTCAGACTGTTCTAAACACGGGAAACAGGCGCTCCTTTACAGGCATACTATAGACACCCCCCAGGTATGAAATTTAAAGGAATATTACACTTTTATTGTTTGACTTTAAGCATTATTAAAATCACTGCTCCCAAAAAAACGGCTGTTTTTAAAACTTTTTTTTTGCATTGATCCATGTCCCCTGAGGCAGGACCCGGGTCCCCAAACCCTTTTTAGGACAATACCATGCAAATTAGCCTTTAAAATGAGCACTTTTGATTTTGAATGTTCGAGTCCCATAGACTTCAATGGGGTTCTAACATTCTTGCAAAGTTTTGGTCTGTTCACAAGTTCTGGTGCTAACCGAACCGGGGGGTGTTCGGCTCATCCTTAGTTTTAAACATGCCTGTTTTATCTTAAATGGACATTTCTACTTTTTCTAATGTGACCCCAAAAATTGTTATACAACAAACATGTTGGTTTGTTTTAAAAACCTTTTCTAAATGCACATGTGATTGTGCTGGTATTAAAAAGATTGCTAATCAAGAATGTGTGGATTATTGTTTCAACGCTCCAAAACATTTGTTGTGCTCTAATTGGTGTTATCTGTGACAATGGGGGTTATTTCCTAAGTGAAAATCCACTTTGCACTACAAGTGCAGTTTCAAGTGCACTTGTAGTGCAAAGTGTCTTTGCCTTTAGTAAATAACCCCCAACAGTGCTTTCTAATGTTACACAATCACGCCATTTTCAGGACTCACCACATTTCTGTCAGGGTCAGCTAAAAGAAACACAAGCAGTAAATGAATATAAATAAATCAGCGCGTATATGTGAAAAACTACAGAGCAGCTGTACACCAAGGTCAAACAATTAAATCCCTTAGTTCAAATGTATAAAGAGGGTGCAGCGCTAAAAAAATAAAAAATAAAGTATAAAACTTCTAGGGACAAGATACGGAGATAAAAACGTCCAATCCGTCAATATAATATAAGATATCATATAGTCCTTTGATCAATAAATGAGATGAAGCAGTAGTGATGTCCAAATAATTAGTGAGGTACCACCATACGTGACAGCATGCCAATGATGTGATTAGTAAGTGTGCCCAACACCGATACACTGGATGGCCTCTGAACCTGATGACCAGGACCCTTAAGTTATAGAGGGTCAATAAAGCCTTCCCATATGGGTCAAATCACAGGAAATCCAATAACAGATGGCTAAGATTCCATCAGGTGACACTGGGCTGTGGGTAAGGATGGCTCTCACATGGCATATGCAATATAAAAAGGACAAAATTGTGCTCTCCGTATAATCAAATTTATTAATAAAGGATAAAAGTTTGCACTTACATGAATAGCACTTCACAAGTGCCAGGACGAAAGCAGCAGAAATTACAATCAAAGATGCCGCCGTGTAAAGACACGGAATGGAGCATGCGCGGTAGCAGCGGGTGACGTCACGCCGTTACGTTCTGGACGCGTTGCTTCCCAGTGGGCGGGGACTTCTTCAGCAGATGACGGGACTACGTGGGCACCCGCGCTATAAAGAGGTAAGTTGCCATAGCGACGGTAAACACTCCATACGAGAAGAGAATCCGGAAGTGTCCCCTTACACAGCAAACGGGGCAAACGGAAACCAATCTCTGTGTGTTTATCGCTTATAATTTCAACCACATAGGCAAAATGCAGTGAATAAATGGCAAATGTAAATGGCAAAAATAAAATGAAAAACATGGACAATTTAATATAGAATAAAATAAAAATCCCATATTAAATCTACATGATAAAAACATAGGAAATATATATAAAAATTATGTGATAATATATCATTTTAAAAAACGATAATTTCTTTAAAATTCCTGTATCAATTCAGCAATAAATAATATCAGAACAATTATCCTATACGTCAACCGCTGTCACCGACTGCTCCAATATAAAGAAATATATAAACAATAAAACTCAATCTGTTACTTGTTCAAAAATTATTATATATATATATTATATTATATATATTAGGTTGCGCCGTAATTGTACCACCTTAGATGACTTTGTGAATCAATCCCAAGTCCTCTCCTCCAGGTTTGTTCAAAAGGGCTATGATAGGTCTATCCTTGATAAGGAGGTGTCTAGAGTTATGTCACTGGATAGAAAAGAACTTATTGCTGGATCCACTAAGGTTCCTACCAGTGACAATCACAATTTCAAAATGGTGTTGGATTATAACATCCAATATCGTAAGTTTGAGAAAATTATCCAAAAAAACTGGGCAATATTAAAGCAGGATAAAGTTTTAGGTCCTGTACTACCTGATAGGCCCCAATTTATTTACAAGAAAGCCCCTACACTAAGGGATCGTTTAGCTCCTGGAGTTCTTAAACCGCCAGTCCCCACGTCGGATAAGCTTTTTTCTTTTTTGGGAGGCTTTTATGCTTGTGGTAGATGCGTCCCCTGCAGGCATGCCAAAGGGAATATCAAAAAACGGAAAAAATTTCTGGCCTCAGCCACTAACCAGGAGTATGAGATCAGACAATTGATCACGTGTGATACGGTGGGAGTTGTCTACATGCTGCAGTGCAGTTGTGGACTCCAGTATGTAGGCAGAACAAGACCTTTGCATGTTAGATTGGTGGAGCATGTCAACAATATTAAAAAAGGTCTCAAGACCCACAATGTATCCAGATATTTTAAAGCCTTTCATCAACAGAATCCTAAGGGTTTAAAATTCTGGGGCATTGAAAGGGTTACTAAGCACTGGAGGGGGGGTAATTTCATTAGACAATTAAGCAAAAGAGAATCATATTGGATATATGAGATGAGAGTTTTGTGCCCTGAAGGGTTAAATGTAGAGTTCGATACCAACTGTTTCATTTCTGATCGATAATAATTTTTGAACAAGTAACAGATTGAGTTTTATTGTTTATATATTTCTTTATATTGGAGCAGTCGGTGACAGCGGTTGACGTATACGATAATTGTTCTGATATTATTTATTGCTGAATTGATACAGGAATTTTAAAGAAATTATCGTTTTTTAAAATGATATATTATCACATAATTTTTATATATATTTCCTATGTTTTTATCATGTAGATTTAATATGGGATTTTTATTTTATTCTATATTAAATTGTCCATGTTTTTAATTTTATTTTTGCCATTTACATTTGCCATTTATTCACTGCATTTTGCCTATGTGGTTGAAATTATAAGCGATAAACACACAGAGATTGGTTTCCGTTTGCCCCGTTTGCTGTGTAAGGGGACACTTCCGGATTCTCTTCTCATATGGAGTGTTTACTGTCGCTATGGCAACTTACCTCTTTATAGCGCGGGTGCCCATGTAGTCCCGTCATCTGCTGAAGAAGTCCCCGCCCACTGGGACGCAACGCGTCCAGAACATAACGGCGTGACGTCACCCGCTGCTACCGCGCATGTTCCATTCCGTGTCTTTACACGGCGGCATCTTTGATTGTAATTTCTTCTGCTTTCGTCCTGGCACTTGTGAAGTGCTATTCATGTAAGTGCAAACTTTTATCCTTTATTAATAAATTTGATTATACGGAGAGCACTATTTTGTCCTTTTTATATTGCATATGCCATGTGAGAGCCATCCTTACCCACAGCCCAGTGTCACCTGACGGAATCTTAGGCATCTGTTATTGGATTTCCTGTGATTTGACCCGTATGGGAAGGCTTTATTGACCCTCTATAAATTAAGGGTCCTGGTCATCAGGTTCAGAGGCCATCCAGTGTATCGGTGTTGGGCACACTTACTAATCACATCATTGGCATGCTGTCACGTATGGTGGTACCTCACTAATTATTTGGACATCACTACTGCTTCATCTCATTTATTGATCAAAGGACTATATGATATGTTATATTATATTGACGGATTGGACGTTTTTATCTCCGTATCTTGTCCCTAGAAGTTTTATACTTTATTTTTTATTTTTTTAGCGCTGCACCCTCTTTATACAAGCAGTAAATGTCACCAAAGATTTTAGTAGTTACATTTTTTTTATTTGAAAAAGGTTTCAAACATTGTCTGGCATATTGATAGCCCCCCTACCCGCAAAGTATTCAGGGTATCTTAGCCAGACATCATGAGCACTCGGGGGGGCAAGCCAGGACGGCCACTCTCAAGCGCCGTCAGGGTTGGTTCATTTTGAATTCCAGCCTCAGGCCCAACTGAGCCAGCATAGTTGGCAGAATGTTGCTGTAAAAAGTTGTGTAGAACACAGCACGCCAGGATGATATGATTCAGTTTGTACTCCGCCATGTGTATGGGTGTAAGAAATAGGCAGAACCGTCTGGCTATGATTCCAAGCGTGTTCACCACTCTTCTGGCTCTGGCCAGCCAGTAATTAAAAACCCTCTGGTCCGGGGTGAGGGTCCTCATCGGAAATGGCCGCATAAGATGGTCCCCCTGCGCAAATGCTTCATCTGCACCGAAGATGAATGGGAGTCCTTCCACATTGTCTTCTGGAGGTGGCAAGTCCAAGCTGCCATTCTGGAGATGCCTGTAGAACTCTGTCTGGGCGATGACTCCACCATCGGACATCCGGCCATTCTTTCCCATGTCCACATGCAGGAACTCGTTAGTAGCCAACACCACCGCCAACATCACAATACTATTGAACCCCTTATAGTTGAAATAGTAGGACCCCAAATGGGGTGGTGGGACGATATGGACGTGTTTTCCATCAATTGCCCCTCCGCAGTTAGGAAAGTCCCACCGCTGGGCAAAGTGGGAGGCCACAGTCTGCCATTCCTGTGGCATGGAAGGAAACTGTGGAGTCAAACAACAACAAAAAAATTAGTCATTTTGCACATAAACAGGGAAAGCAGATTACACACAAACATTCTTGGCCAACATCAAGATAACATTTATTTGAGGGAGTTTTTAAAGACCAAAGTATAAGGTACACCTATCAGATCCCCCCCTCATGGGCCATTTCTAACATTTTAGGGGGGGGGCTCTTGGACAGGTAACCCTCTCCACTTCATTGAGAGATAAATGCCTAAATAATGGGTATTACTTTGGCCAGCCCCTCCTTAGTTACACTATTGGCAGCCCACTGGACAAGTAAGAAGTGTCATAATACAAATATATAATTACACACTGTACACATTTGAGCACATTTGGAAATTTGGCTATTACCTATCAAGATAATAATAGGATACAAAAACTTTAAACAGTACCATTTGAAAGTATACAGGCAGGCCCTTGCACTACATGCTTTGGGGAATTCATCCATACATCTGACCACAAAAGAGATGGTTATAGTGTGTATGGGTTTGGCAAAGTCAGCAGATAGAGGATTGAGGATAGATAG
This sequence comes from Lithobates clamitans, assembly GCA_037952925.1. Lineage (NCBI taxonomy): Eukaryota > Metazoa > Chordata > Amphibia > Anura > Ranidae > Lithobates > Lithobates clamitans. The sequence goes on from JBBGZY010000510.1 coordinate 4,879,471, forward strand.
AGAATTGGTATCAGCTGACTTAGCAGTTGGGGGGAGGGAGGGTTCCAAATGATTTGGGGACCCCCCCAAAAAAGCCTCTGGCACTCTGCCTGAATTTAAAACACAAATCACATTTTAAAACATTTTAGGGGGTATTTAGGGTAAAGCACTACTATGGAGCTGATAAAATACATTGTTAAGTGACTACATGAGGTGAATATAGGGTCAGGAGACCATGCTGGGGAGGTAAGTGAAGGCAAATATGTATGAAGGACAAAAAAATAAGTACATAAAAATCCAGCATGCATGAGACCAAAGGGGACATTCACAGCATATTACAATCATGGTAATTAGGGAATGAGGAAAGAAATACAATATATTATCAAACATTAAATACAATAAAATGTGATATTAAAGGATAAACATCTTACCTTCATATACTCCTTCTGCAGGACCTGGATGATGGCAGAACAGGTCTCTGGGATAATGATCCCCAGAGCCTGGGGGGAGATGCCTGTCAAGAACTTCAAGTCCTGCAGGCTTCTCCCTGTCGCCAAGTACCACAGGGAGGCGACAAGCCTCTGCTCCGGAGTGATGGCTTGCCTCATGCAGGTATCCTGCCTGCTAATATAGGGGGTCAGCAAAGCCAACAAAAGGTGAAATATGGGGTCCGTCATCCGGAGAAAGTTCCTTAAATCATCAGGATTATTCTCACGGATCTCACGGAGCAAAGGCATGTGACAGAACTGGTCACGCTGAAGCAACCAATTCTTGGTCCATGAACTCCTCCCCACCCTGTTCATAGACAGACTTGGTCAAGGTCAGGACCCCAACACCAAGCCCCCGCACAGCACGAACTCTACGAGGAGTACGTATACGCAACATGGCTAGAAAACGGTCGGCTGCTCAGAACGGAGTAACAGAATGCACCGAAGAACAGCAAGGCCTGTGAAGAGCGACCTGAAAAACAGTAACGAACGAACAAGAACACAATGACAAGAGTCACGCGTAACTTGCTGCATGCACTGAAGACCAGATACAAACCCACAAGCACAAACTGAACAGCAGAAAACGATCTGAAAACCACGAGTCTGAAAAAGCGCGAATCGTCTCTCACCAAACTTTTACTAACACGAGATTAGCAAAAGGAGCCCAAAGGGTGCCTCGCTTGGTTCGGACCTGCCCTTTTCTAGTCTCGTCGTACGTGGTGTACATCACCGCGTTCTTGGCGATCGGAAATTCCGACAACTTTGAGCCAACATCCATTGGAAAATATCCATGGATTTTGTTGTCGGAATGTCTGATCAATGTCAGATCGTATGTACGGGGCATTACACTTTCAATAACCATTGGTATTGTACTCTGTCTCTGGAGATGGTCTTGGTTGCTTCTGTGTCTGACTCCATAGGAATAGATTCCAGTAGCCCCCTACTGTTAAGTTAGGGACATTACTCTTTCTTAATATTAGCATCATCGGCTTGCACTGGACTTTGTGTTCACCAACAGAGTGCCCACTTATTGAAACCCTACATGTATTAAACCACCGTTATATTGTTTTATCGAGATCTACTTTGTTTTATGTACTCGCCTTATCTTGCATTGAAATGCTTGTAACAGATGCTTGTTAATTACCAATAAAAATATTTGAAAGAAACTTTTCACTCTTTGTTATATTGCAGCCATTTGCTAAAATCATTTAAGTTCATTTTTTTCCTCATTAATGTACACACAGCACCACATATTGACAGAAAAACACAGAATTGTTGACATTTTTGCAGATTTATTAAAAAAAAGAAAAACTGAAATATCACATGGTCCTAAGTATTCAGACCCTTTGCTGTGACACTCATATATTTAACTCAGGTGCTATCCATTTCTTCTGATTATCCTTGAGATGGTTCATTTGAGTCCAGCTGTGTTTGATTATACTGGTTAGGACTTAATTAGAAAAGCCACACACCTGTCTATATAAGACCTTACAGCTCACAGTGAATGTTAGAGCAAATGAGAATCCTGAGGTCAAAGGAACTGCCTGAAGAGGTCAGAGACAGAATTGTGGCAAGGCACAGATCTGGCCAAAGTTACAAAAAATTCTGCTGCACTTAAGGTTCCTAAGAGCACAGTGGCCTCCATAATCCTTAAATGGAAGATGTTTGGGACGACCAGAACCCTTCCTAGAGCTGGCCGTCTGGCCAAACTGAGCTATCGGGGGAGAAGAGCCTTGGTGAGAGAGGTAAAGAAGAACCCAAAGATGACTGTGGTTGAGCTCCAGAGATGCGTTCGGGAGATGGGAGAAAGTTGTAAAAAATTAAACCATCACTGCACCCCTCCACAAGTCGGGGCTTTATGGCAGAGTGGCCCGACGGAAGCCTCTCCTCAGTGCAAGACACATGAAAGCCCGCATGGTGTTTGCTAAAAAACACCTGAAGGACTCCAAGATGGTGAGAAATAAGATTCCCTGGTCTGATGAGACCAAAATAGAACTTTTTGACCTTAATTCTAAGCAGTGTGTGTGGAGAAAACCAGGCACTGCTCATCACCTGTCCAATATAGTCCCAACAGTGAAGCATGGTGGTGGCAGCATCATGCTGTGGGGGTGTTTTTCAGCTGCAGGGACAGGACAACTCGTTGCAATCGAGGGAAAGATGAATGCGGCCAAGTACAGGGATATCCTGGACGAAAACCTTCTCCAGAGTGCTCAGGACCTCAGACTGGGCCGAAGGTTTACCTTCCAACAAGACAATGACCCTAAGCACACAGCTAAAATAACGAAGGAGTGGCTTTACAACAACTCTATGCCTGTTCTTAAATGGCCCTGACTTAAACCCAATTGAGCATTTCTGGAGAGACCTAAAAATGGCTGTCCACCTGACACGTACCTCGTATGTGAGCCTGACGTGCAGAGCGAGACCTCTCGTACAGCCCTGGTTCCCAGATCACTGGAGTTGAGGACAGTGACCGTAGAAGCACAGCGGGGTATGAGTGCCTGGTGGATTCTCTGGAACTGGAGATGATGTCCACTGGGAGACACTGGAACTGGCTGGAGTGCCAGGTGCAGGTAAGCTGGATACAAGTCAGCAGGCTGCAGGTAAGCTGGATGCAGGTCAGCAGGATACAGGTAAGCTGGATGCAGGTCAGCAGGGTGCAGGTAAGCTGGATGCAGGTCAGCAGGGTGCACACAGCAGGCAGAAGCAAGGTCAGACAAGCCGGGTCATACACAGTGTACCAGTTCAACAGAGTGGGCAGGCAAGGAATAGTCAAGTTCAGGCTGGTTTCTGGTAACAGGAGATCAGGCAGGCAGGTAAACAGAATCAGAGTCAGGGAAAGCCAAGGTTCAGGATTGGAGACAGCAGCGTGGTCAGAGAGCCAGGTCAGGTGATCGGATGCTGATTACAGGAACAGGTCACAGGTGAAGCTGCAGATCAAACAGCAAGAGCTGAATTGTGGAAGCTCCTCTTAAAGGCCACTGGGCGCCAAAGCCGCGTCACTTTGCGTGCGATCTCCGCAATCGGCACATGCGCATTGGCGCACGCCTGTTCGTTACTGGGAACCTGTTGGTGGGGATGCGCCTGAGCCCTGTTGCAGGTCTGGAAGTAGTATGTCCATGACACCACCAACGTTTACCATCCAACCTGACAGAACTGGAGAGGATCTGCAAGGAGGAATGGCAGAGGATCCACAAATCCAGGTGTGAAAAACTTGTTGCATCTTTCCCAAAAAGACTTATGGCTGTATTAGATCAAAAGGGTGCTTCTACTAAATACTGAGCAAAGGGTCTGAATACCTAGGACCATGTGATATTTCAGTTTTTCTTTTTTAATAAATCTGCAAAAATGTCAACAACTCTGTGTTTTTCTGTCAATATGGGGTGCTGTGTGTACATTAATGCGGAAAAAGAATGAATTTAAATGATTTTAGCAAATTGCTGCTATATAACAAAGAGTGAAAAATGTAAGGGTGTCTGAATACTTTCCGTCCCCACTGTATATGTAGAAGACTGTATATATATTTTATGGACTGCAGGTCACTGAATCGCCTGCCTGCCTGAAAGTATATTTGAAAATGTACACCAGGAATGGCCTGCAGTCAGATATAGGCTTGGCTAGACTGGAATGCAGTGGATATATATTTCTGAATCACCTGCCTGCCTGACAGTATATTAGAAAAAATATACCAGGAACAGCCTGCAGTCAGATCTAGCTACACTGGATACAGTGGATATATATATATATATACGAGACTGACTGTGTGTGTGTGTGTGTGTGTGTATATATATATATATATATATATATATATATATATATATATATATATATATATATATATATAGTCAGATCTAGCTACACTGGATACAGTGTGTGTGCATATATATATATATATATATATATATATATATATATATATATATATATATATATATATATATATATATATATATATATATATATATATATATATAAAATACACTGCAGCTAACTGAATCACCTGCCTGCCTGAAGTATATTAGTATATTTGAAAGAGTACACAAGGAATGGACTGCACTCAGATCTAGCTAAACTGGATACAGTGGATATATATATATATATATATATATATATATATATATATATATATATACACAAGACTGACTGTATATATATATATATATATATATATATATATATATATATATATATATATATATTAAATACACTGCAGCTAACTGAATCGCCTGCCTGCTCAATCTAAATGAAATGACTCTCTCTCGGTCAACGCCAGAAACACACTACACAGGGCCAACGTGCAGGCGGCCTTATATGGTGTGGGGCATGGACTTAACCCCCTGAACCATAAATGGCCAAAGGCACCTTGCCTTTGGCCAATTATGGCTCTCTTTGCTGACGGCACTGTGATTGGCCAAAGCATGTGGGTCATAGTGCATGCTTGGCCAATCATCAGACAGCAATGCACTGCGATGTCTTAGTGCATTATGGGGCATGACGCGCCGCTCGAATTTGGCACGAACGCCCTATAATGTTCGTATTTCGACAAACGCTCAAACAGCCAATGTTCAAATCGAACTCATGTTCGACCCGAACATAAAGTTCATCCCTATTGGTCGCCTTGTTGCGGGCATAATTCTCCTCTCCTCTTCCTGTCAAACATCCTTTTACTGGTTGCTTGTGCCCTGGTCATGGCTTCCTGCAATATCTTGCTTTTACGGGTCAGGAAATCAATGCTACTCTGAACCGCTGGGACTGTTGAATCAGGGATGAGATCAGGTAGGAAAAGTTTGCGAAGCCAACAAAGCACTGCACCCCCTTCTTGTGTGAAGGTGCAGGTCTAATCCATAATGGCTGAAACCATCTGTGGGTTCATCTTGAATCCCTCTGTTGAGATCATTAGGCAAAGGAACTGGATACTTTGTCGCACTTTTCTGGTTTCGCCTACAGTCCATGTTGGCGGAGACGACAGAGTACATTCTTGACATGTTCCCGATGCTGCTCAAGAGAAGTGGAAAAATTAAAATATCATCTAGATAGACAACTACATAAATGTCCAGACAGTCTCTGAAAATGTCATTGACTAGATGCTGAAAGGTGGCAGGGGCGTTGCATAGTCCAAAAGGGCATTACTAGATATTCATAATGGCCGAACCTGGTACGAAAGGCAGTCTTCCATTCATCCCCTGCAAGGATGTGGACCCGGTTGTACGCCCCCCCACAGGTCTGCAAAGGCATGTGACAGAACTGGTCACGCTGAAGCAACCAATTCTTGGTCCATGAACTCCTCCCCACCCTGTTCATAGACAGACTTGGTCAAGGTCAGGACCCCAACACCAAGCCCCCGCACAGCACGAACTCTACGAGGAGTACGTATACGCAACATGGCTAGAAAACGGTCGGCTGCTCAGAACGGAGTAACAGAATGCACCGAAGAACAGCAAGGCCTGTGAAGAGCGACCTGAAAAACAGTAACGAACGAACAAGAACACAATGACAAGAGTCACGCGTAACTTGCTGCATGCACTGAAGACCAGATACAAACCCACAAGCACAAACTGAACAGCAGAAAACGATCTGAAAACCACGAGTCTGAAAAAGCGCGAATCGTCTCTCACCAAACTTTTACTAACACGAGATTAGCAAAAGGAGCCCAAAGGGTGCCTCGCTTGGTTCGGACCTGCCCTTTTCTAGTCTCGTCGTACGTGGTGTACATCACCGCGTTCTTGGCGATCGGAAATTCCGACAACTTTGAGCCAACATCCATTGGAAAATATCCATGGATTTTGTTGTCGGAATGTCTGATCAATGTCAGATCGTATGTACGGGGCATTACACTTTCAATAACCATTGGTATTGTACTCTGTCTCTGGAGATGGTCTTGGTTGCTTCTGTGTCTGACTCCATAGGAATAGATTCCAGTAGCCCCCTACTGTTAAGTTAGGGACATTACTCTTTCTTAATATTAGCATCATCGGCTTGCACTGGACTTTGTGTTCACCAACAGAGTGCCCACTTATTGAAACCCTACATGTATTAAACCACCGTTATATTGTTTTATCGAGATCTACTTTGTTTTATGTACTCGCCTTATCTTGCATTGAAATGCTTGTAACAGATGCTTGTTAATTACCAATAAAAATATTTGAAAGAAACTTTTCACTCTTTGTTATATTGCAGCCATTTGCTAAAATCATTTAAGTTCATTTTTTTCCTCATTAATGTACACACAGCACCACATATTGACAGAAAAACACAGAATTGTTGACATTTTTGCAGATTTATTAAAAAAAAGAAAAACTGAAATATCACATGGTCCTAAGTATTCAGACCCTTTGCTGTGACACTCATATATTTAACTCAGGTGCTATCCATTTCTTCTGATTATCCTTGAGATGGTTCATTTGAGTCCAGCTGTGTTTGATTATACTGGTTAGGACTTAATTAGAAAAGCCACACACCTGTCTATATAAGACCTTACAGCTCACAGTGAATGTTAGAGCAAATGAGAATCCTGAGGTCAAAGGAACTGCCTGAAGAGGTCAGAGACAGAATTGTGGCAAGGCACAGATCTGGCCAAAGTTACAAAAAATTCTGCTGCACTTAAGGTTCCTAAGAGCACAGTGGCCTCCATAATCCTTAAATGGAAGATGTTTGGGACGACCAGAACCCTTCCTAGAGCTGGCCGTCTGGCCAAACTGAGCTATCGGGGGAGAAGAGCCTTGGTGAGAGAGGTAAAGAAGAACCCAAAGATGACTGTGGTTGAGCTCCAGAGATGCGTTCGGGAGATGGGAGAAAGTTGTAAAAAATTAAACCATCACTGCACCCCTCCACAAGTCGGGGCTTTATGGCAGAGTGGCCCGACGGAAGCCTCTCCTCAGTGCAAGACACATGAAAGCCCGCATGGTGTTTGCTAAAAAACACCTGAAGGACTCCAAGATGGTGAGAAATAAGATTCCCTGGTCTGATGAGACCAAAATAGAACTTTTTGACCTTAATTCTAAGCAGTGTGTGTGGAGAAAACCAGGCACTGCTCATCACCTGTCCAATATAGTCCCAACAGTGAAGCATGGTGGTGGCAGCATCATGCTGTGGGGGTGTTTTTCAGCTGCAGGGACAGGACAACTCGTTGCAATCGAGGGAAAGATGAATGCGGCCAAGTACAGGGATATCCTGGACGAAAACCTTCTCCAGAGTGCTCAGGACCTCAGACTGGGCCGAAGGTTTACCTTCCAACAAGACAATGACCCTAAGCACACAGCTAAAATAACGAAGGAGTGGCTTTACAACAACTCTATGCCTGTTCTTAAATGGCCCTGACTTAAACCCAATTGAGCATTTCTGGAGAGACCTAAAAATGGCTGTCCACCTGACACGTACCTCGTATGTGAGCCTGACGTGCAGAGCGAGACCTCTCGTACAGCCCTGGTTCCCAGATCACTGGAGTTGAGGACAGTGACCGTAGAAGCACAGCGGGGTATGAGTGCCTGGTGGATTCTCTGGAACTGGAGATGATGTCCACTGGGAGACACTGGAACTGGCTGGAGTGCCAGGTGCAGGTAAGCTGGATACAAGTCAGCAGGCTGCAGGTAAGCTGGATGCAGGTCAGCAGGATACAGGTAAGCTGGATGCAGGTCAGCAGGGTGCAGGTAAGCTGGATGCAGGTCAGCAGGGTGCACACAGCAGGCAGAAGCAAGGTCAGACAAGCCGGGTCATACACAGTGTACCAGTTCAACAGAGTGGGCAGGCAAGGAATAGTCAAGTTCAGGCTGGTTTCTGGTAACAGGAGATCAGGCAGGCAGGTAAACAGAATCAGAGTCAGGGAAAGCCAAGGTTCAGGATTGGAGACAGCAGCGTGGTCAGAGAGCCAGGTCAGGTGATCGGATGCTGATTACAGGAACAGGTCACAGGTGAAGCTGCAGATCAAACAGCAAGAGCTGAATTGTGGAAGCTCCTCTTAAAGGCCACTGGGCGCCAAAGCCGCGTCACTTTGCGTGCGATCTCCGCAATCGGCACATGCGCATTGGCGCACGCCTGTTCGTTACTGGGAACCTGTTGGTGGGGATGCGCCTGAGCCCTGTTGCAGGTCTGGAAGTAGTATGTCCATGACACCACCAACGTTTACCATCCAACCTGACAGAACTGGAGAGGATCTGCAAGGAGGAATGGCAGAGGATCCACAAATCCAGGTGTGAAAAACTTGTTGCATCTTTCCCAAAAAGACTTATGGCTGTATTAGATCAAAAGGGTGCTTCTACTAAATACTGAGCAAAGGGTCTGAATACCTAGGACCATGTGATATTTCAGTTTTTCTTTTTTAATAAATCTGCAAAAATGTCAACAACTCTGTGTTTTTCTGTCAATATGGGGTGCTGTGTGTACATTAATGCGGAAAAAGAATGAATTTAAATGATTTTAGCAAATTGCTGCTATATAACAAAGAGTGAAAAATGTAAGGGTGTCTGAATACTTTCCGTCCCCACTGTATATGTAGAAGACTGTATATATATTTTATGGACTGCAGGTCACTGAATCGCCTGCCTGCCTGAAAGTATATTTGAAAATGTACACCAGGAATGGCCTGCAGTCAGATATAGGCTTGGCTAGACTGGAATGCAGTGGATATATATTTCTGAATCACCTGCCTGCCTGACAGTATATTAGAAAAAATATACCAGGAACAGCCTGCAGTCAGATCTAGCTACACTGGATACAGTGGATATATATATATATATACGAGACTGACTGTGTGTGTGTGTGTGTGTGTGTATATATATATATATATATATATATATATATATATATATATATATATATATAGTCAGATCTAGCTACACTGGATACAGTGTGTGTGCATATATATATATATATATATATATATATATATATATATATATATATATATATATATATATATATATATATATATATATATATATATATATATATATATATATATAAATACACTGCAGCTAACTGAATCACCTGCCTGCCTGAAGTATATTAGTATATTTGAAAGAGTACACAAGGAATGGACTGCACTCAGATCTAGCTAAACTGGATACAGTGGATATATATATATATATATATATATATATATATATATATATATATACACAAGACTGACTGTATATATATATATATATATATATATATATATATATATATATATATATATATATATTAAATACACTGCAGCTAACTGAATCGCCTGCCTGCTCAATCTAAATGAAATGACTCTCTCTCGGTCAACGCCAGAAACACACTACACAGGGCCAACGTGCAGGCGGCCTTATATGGTGTGGGGCATGGACTTAACCCCCTGAACCATAAATGGCCAAAGGCACCTTGCCTTTGGCCAATTATGGCTCTCTTTGCTGACGGCACTGTGATTGGCCAAAGCATGTGGGTCATAGTGCATGCTTGGCCAATCATCAGACAGCAATGCACTGCGATGTCTTAGTGCATTATGGGGCATGACGCGCCGCTCGAATTTGGCACGAACGCCCTATAATGTTCGTATTTCGACAAACGCTCAAACAGCCAATGTTCAAATCGAACTCATGTTCGACCCGAACATAAAGTTCATCCCTATTGGTCGCCTTGTTGCGGGCATAATTCTCCTCTCCTCTTCCTGTCAAACATCCTTTTACTGGTTGCTTGTGCCCTGGTCATGGCTTCCTGCAATATCTTGCTTTTACGGGTCAGGAAATCAATGCTACTCTGAACCGCTGGGACTGTTGAATCAGGGATGAGATCAGGTAGGAAAAGTTTGCGAAGCCAACAAAGCACTGCACCCCCTTCTTGTGTGAAGGTGCAGGTCTAATCCATAATGGCTGAAACCATCTGTGGGTTCATCTTGAATCCCTCTGTTGAGATCATTAGGCAAAGGAACTGGATACTTTGTCGCACTTTTCTGGTTTCGCCTACAGTCCATGTTGGCGGAGACGACAGAGTACATTCTTGACATGTTCCCGATGCTGCTCAAGAGAAGTGGAAAAATTAAAATATCATCTAGATAGACAACTACATAAATGTCCAGACAGTCTCTGAAAATGTCATTGACTAGATGCTGAAAGGTGGCAGGGGCGTTGCATAGTCCAAAAGGGCATTACTAGATATTCATAATGGCCGAACCTGGTACGAAAGGCAGTCTTCCATTCATCCCCTGCAAGGATGTGGACCCGGTTGTACGCCCCCCCACAGGTCTAACTTGGTAAACACAGAGGAAGTCCTGAGTCTTTGAAAAAGTTCAGGTACCAGGGCCAGATGGTTCCGGTTCTTGACAGTGATTTTGTTTAATTCCCGGTAGTCCACACAGGGCCGAAGAGAATGGTCCTTTTTCTCCTGCCCCTGCTGGAGAAGTGGATGAATGGATGAATCCCCTCTTGAGGTTCTCATCGACATACTCTTTCAGTACCTCTAGCTCCCGTTCAGATAAGGGAAAGACCCATCCAAAAGGAATTTCAGCGCCGGGAAGAAGCTTGATTGGACAGTCGAATGGACGATGAGGCGGGAGGACTTCAGCCCCTCGTTTGCTGAAGATGTCCAAGAACTCATGGTATTGTTTAGGCACAGAAGCACGTATCTCTGGATCTGGTTCCAGGCATAACAGGGGACCAGAGGTGCTGGGACATGAAGGCATGCAGTGATGCAGGGAGTAAGGTGACTGAAACTTAATATTTCCGTTTCCCCAATTGATCTGTGGATTGTGTGCCTGAAGCCAGGGTAGGCCCAAGATGACTGGAAACAGGAGATGCAATAGCATCCAAGCTTAATAGTTTCTTATGATTCATAGAGGTGAATACAGGCAAAGGAGGGGTCTCCTGAGTCACTACTCTGGACTTGATGCGAGACCCATCTGCCAGGAAGATGGAGAGTCCCTGAGTCTTGGGTTGGAGTGGGATGTGTGGTTGTGCTGCAAAGTCTAAATCGATAAAACAACTACATGCCCCTGAGTCGATTATCGCAGTAACTGGTATTGTCCTTCCTGGCAATTGGAACAAAATAGATAGGGCCAGGTGAGTGGCATTGGTAGAGGGAGGTAAGTAGTTGGGAGAAGAGGTAGCCAGGATCTTCGCAGCTTAGCAGGACAACAAGAGACATAATGACCGGCTTCTCCGCAATACAGGCATAGGTAATTCTGCTGCCGACAAAGTCGTTCTTTGGTAGACAGGGAATGCTTCATCAGTCCAATCTGCCTCGGCTTGATGATGACGAAAGTCTGGTTAAGAGGTGAGGATTTATCTGGAACTGGACTGGCACTGGCAGGGTACAAAGGAGCTGGCATCCGGGGTAGCATCCAAGTTGGGCGGAGCTGCTGAGTAGTCTTTTCTGTTCTGCGCTCTCTGAGTCGTCGATCTATCTGGATAGACAAAGTAATGAAAGCCTCCAGAGCATCAGGAACACCGACCCGGGCTAACTCATCCTTCAAACTTTCAGAAAGAGAGAACTGGTGCCGAAGGGCTGCCTCGTTCCACTAGGTATCTGCGCTCCAGCATTTGAAATCAGTCACATAGTCTTCGACCACTCGGCGGCCTTGCTGGAGTCGGCCATGGCATCAAGGAAGGATGACAGAGAGTTCAGAACTACATGGCGGACTTCAAGTAGATAGTGGGCCCAGGCCTGAGGCTCCCCCTGCAGCAGAGCGATAACGAAGCCCACTTTGGTGACTTCAGATGAAAAAGCCTGAGGTAGCAATGAAAAGTACAGTTCACATGCGTTGCGAAGCACCCGGAATTTGCTTCAATTCCCAGAGAACTTCTCAGGAACAAGCACCCTAAGCTCAGGAGGTGATATCATTCCAGAGGAGGAAGTTGGGATCAAAAGTGGGTCTGCAGAGATGGCCTGGGTTTGTTTCTGCTTATCCACTCGGACGTGGCTGCCCTGCAGAGACTTCACGACCTGAGGGCTGTGAGGTGTTGACAGATGTCGTCCATAGGCGAGGTCCCTCCTGCAGGCTCAGACATGGCGGTTTGATACTGTAATATACCTTAGGTGTGAGCCTGATGTGCGGAGGGAGACCTCCCTTACAACCCCGGCTCGGAGACCACTGGAGTGGGAATAGTGGTGGTAAGAGCACGGTGAAGTAAGGGTGCCTGTTTGGTTCTCACTGCTTTGAGTAATGTAGCCAAGTGGAAGCTGGAACAGCTGGTACAGGGAGCAGTGGATGCAGGTCAGCAGGTGTAGCGGATGCAGGTCAGCAGGTGCAGGTTTGCATATGCAGGTCAGCAGGTGCAGGTTTGCAGAGCAGCGGAAGCAGATCAGCAAACAGTAAGGGAGTCAGACTAGCCGGGTCATACATATCAGGGTAAACAGCATAAACGGCAGGCAGAGAGTAGTCAAAGTCCAGGCTGGGTCTTGGAAACAGGCAATCAGGCAGGTAACTAAGCAGAGTCAAACAAGCCGAGGTCAGGACTGGAGACAGAAGCAAGGTCAGGAAGCCGGGTCAAAACACAGGAACAGGATACAGGCACAAAATCAGGAACACAGGGAACAGAAGCAGATCAAACCGCAAGGGGCAACATTCCTGGAGCGTCTTTTATAGGTCGTTGGGTGCCAAAGCGCATCTAATGAGCACATTCTTGCGCAAAGTCCGTCATTCGCGCGTGCGCGTAGGCGCATGGCTTCTGGAGCAGGCAGTACATCCCTGACAGAGAGTTTACTGCAAGTTCAATTGAAGCCTATGAAGATAAAATTTGTACTGTAACATAGGATTTCGCATTGCACTCACAGTCAACATGAACAGGATCCCTTTTTTATCTTGCACCAAATTCGCAACGCATAGATGTGAACCAAAGCCATGGAATACTATTCTTTTTACATGACCTGCAAATCTGTGTGTTCCTAAATGCATCAAACCTGCTGCAAATTCGCATCAGTGTGAACCCAGGCTTAATGTTAGTATTCCATTTAGGCTGCATTCACACCTGAGCGGTTTCAATTCATAAAACGCTCATAAAACGCCTGAAAAAACACATGAAAAACACCTAACAAGCATAATCTCATTCATTTCAATGGCACCTGTTCACATCTGAGCGTTTTGTCACCTGAAGCAAAACCCTTTAAAAATGCCCTAAGCTCTAAAAAGAACATGAGCTTCTTTGGGGCAGATTACAGGCGTTTTTCTGCCTTTTTCAATGGCGACCTAAGCAAAATCACTGTCAAAAACACGGGAAAATCGCTGTAAAAATGCATGTGTTTCTGCACAGATGTCAATGTAAATCGCAGCCCGAAATCGCAAAAAGTAGTACAGACACTAATTTTTGAAATCGGTGCAGCGCCACAGATGCGGTGTCATTGACGGCAATTGCCGCCAATTTGACATGTGATTTGACATGTCAAATCACATGTCAAAACGCTTCAGTGTGAACCCAATTTTAGGGAGTTATTATGGAAATGACAAAAAGGCCCGTTTCACACTACCGCAACTTCAAAGCCACGTGATTTTGACGCAATTTCACGACCGCAATTTTTGATTTTGAAGAACCAGAAGAGCCAGAAGATGAAGAAAGATAGAAGAAAGAAGAAACATTTAAATAAAGGAATTGTCAAAAACTGTCTCTTGTCATTTTTAACATTTTTGACAGTTTTTTAGTGAAATGGTAGGGGTAAGTACCCCCCTTACCATTTCACACAGGTGGCAGGGCTGGGATCCGGGGGTCCCCTTGTTAAAGGGGGCTTCCAGATTCCAATAAGCCCCCCGCCAGCAGACCCCCACAACCACCGGCCAGGGTTGTGGGGATGAGGCTCTTGTCCTCATCAACATGGGGACAAGGTGTTTTGGGGGGCTACCCCAAAGCACCCTCCCAATGTTGAGGGCATGTGGCCTGGTACGGTTCAGGAGGGGGAGGCACTCTCTCGTGCCCCCCTCTTTTCTTACCAGGTTGCGTGCTCGGATAAGGGTCTGGTATGGATTTTTGGGGGGACCCCACGCCATTTTTTTATTTTTTGGCGCGGGGTTCCCCTTAAAAACCATACCAGACCTGAAGGGCCTGGTATGGAATTTAGGGGGACCCCCACGTCATTTTTTTTAAAAAATTTGGTTCGGGGTTCCCTGTGGGGAATTCCCATGCCATTTTTATCAATGAACTTCTATGTGTATTGTCGGACCGGCAATGCAATAGCCGCGAGTAGTTTTAAATGGGTTTTTTCCTTCGAAATGTCATTTTGCTGTCAGACTGTTCTAAACACGGGAAACATGCGCCCCTTTACAGGCATACTATAGACACCCCCCCAGTATGAAATTTAAAGGGATATTACACTTTTATTGTTTGACTTTAAGCATTATTAAAATCACTGCTCCTGAAAAAACTGCCATTTTTAAAACTTTTTGCATTGATCCATGTCCCCTGGGGCAGGACCCAGGTCCCCAAACACTTTTTATGACAATAACTTGCATATAAGCCTTTAAAATTAGCACTTTTGATTATTCATGTTCGTGTCCCATAGACTTTAATGGTGTTCGCGTGTTCAAACAAACTTTTTTCCTGTTCGCATTTTCTGGTGTGAACCGAACAGGGGGGTGTTCGGCTCATCCCTAATAGCTAATGCTATTAGCTATGTGTTTAAGTTAAACAAAAGTAAAAAAACATATTTCTCAATTTACATGAAGGTTAGATTACTATAACCCAGCCAGCACAGAGTTCCCCCTTACATCAGAGTCTGCAGTATTCCCCCTTATAGTGCAAGGGAACTCTTATGTAAAGAGGAACGATGCAGATCATGATGTGGAGGGGGGCTCTGGTGAATAGAGGCCACCTTCCACAGAGTGAATACACTAAGGTATGGGGGTTACTAATATAGGGGGGAACCTTTATATAAGTGCCCCCTTACATTATTGTATTCACTCCCCTCCTTACATCAGTGACCCCCCCCCCCAGACTGGCCTGGCAGCACTGTCACTGACCTCCTCTCAGGGGCACCATGCAGGGCTCAGTCAGACAGCTCCAGCTTGGCGGCTCTGGTTTTACTCTATATGAAAGTATGGTTAAACCATCAAACAATATAAATGTGCAGTCAAATAGACTCAAAGGTGGAGCTCACCTCTCACTACATCCCAAAAACAAATAACGAGAAAATATGGACCCCAAGAGAGGGGTGGTGACCCCAGTGATTTTATGGGTGGGAGGGAGCCAAACAGTAAAGAAAAGTATAAAGGTGAAGGATGACAGAGTATATATAAAAATTGTAATCGTTATTCATAATATCACATAATGTAGAAAATTAAAAACAATCCAATGTACAGAAACTGCAAAAGATCCTTTACATACAGGTTCTACACATGAAGAACTTATACGTGAATGATACATATGGAACAATCCAACATGTTTCAGGATATATGAAACGTGAATTCCTTCTTCAGGGATGTAATCTGCAAGTGTATAATGCCGCGTACACACGGTCGGACTTTGCAGCTACAAAAGCCGGACAGCCTGTCCGACATACTTCCGGCGTACCTTCGGCGGACTTGTGGCAGACTTTCTTACGAACGGACTTGCCCACACACGACCACACAAAAGTACGACAGCTTAGTACGCTATGACGTACACCAAGTCCGACGAGACTATAAAACGGAAGTTCAATAGCCCGTACGACACCCTTTGGGCTCCTTCTGCTAATCTCGTGTTATCTCGTGTTAGTAGAAGTTTGGTGAGAGACGATTCGCGCTTGTGAGACTCGTATTTTTCAGTTCGTTTTAACTGTTGTTCAGTCTGTGCTTGTGAGGTTTGTATCTGCTTTTCAGTGCGTTTGGTCAGTTGGCATTGAGAAATCTTTTGTTTTATTGGCCGTCGTTCCTGATTTTTCAGGTCGTTCTTCACAGGCCTTGCTGTTCTTCAGTGCGTTCTGTTTAGTGCGTTCTGACCAGCCGACCGTTTTGAAGCCATGTTACCTGTACGTACTCGTCGTAGAGCTCGTGCATTGTATGTGCTTGGTGCTGTAGTTTATTCTTCAGCCCAAGACCAGTCCATGAACAGGGCGAGGAGGAGTTCATGGACCAAGAATTGGTTGCTTCAGCGTGACCAGTTCTGTCACATGCCTTTGCTCCGTGAGATCCCGTGAGAATAATCCTGAGGATTTCAGGAACTTTCTCCGGATGACGGACCCCGTTTTTGACCGTTTGGTGGCTTTGCTGACCCCCTATATCAGCAGGCAGGATACCTGCATGAGGCAAGCCATCACTCCGGAGCAGAGGCTGGTCGCTACCTTGCGGTATTTGGCCACAGGGAGAAGCCTGCAGGACCTTAAGTTCTCGACAGGCATCTCCCCCCAGGCTCTAGGGATCATTATCCCAGAGACCTGTTCTGCCATCATACAGGTCCTGCAGAAGGACTATATTAAGGTAAGATATTTTTCTTTTATTAGCATCACATGTTCTTTTATGTAATCTTTGATAATGTAATGTTTTTCTTGCTTCAAACACTACTTCCCATCATTGCAATATAGTGTGAATGTCCCCTTTTTATCCTCACACATGCTGGGATTTTTTCCTGTTATTTTTTGTCATGCATGTATAGTTTTCCTTTAATAACCTTCCCAGCATGAAGTGATGGGAACATATTCACCTAGTCTACTCATTTTTGAATGTATTTTGTTGGAGTGTATTTAGTGTGCTTATAATTAGCAATTAGCTAGATTTCACAACCCCCCCCCCCCCCCACCTGAACTCACTCCAAATAGTGTGCTGCTAATTAGCAATTAGCTAGATTTCACACCCCCCCCCCCCACCCTGAACTCACTCCAAATAGTGTGCTGCTAATTAGCAATTAGCTAGATTTCACAACCCCCCCCCCACCTGAACTCACTCCAAATAGTGTGCTGCTAATTAGCAATTAGCTAGATTTCACAACCCCCCCCACCCCCACCTGAACTCACTCCAAATAGTGTGCTGCTAATTAGCAATTAGCTAGATTTCACAACCCCCCCCCCCCCACCTGAACTCACTCCAAATAGTGTGCTGCTAATTAGCAATTAGCTAGATTTCACAACCCCCCCACCCCCACCTGAACTCACTCCAAATAGTGTGCTGCTAATTAGCAATTAGCTAGATTTCACAACCCCCCCCCACCTGAACTCACTCCAAATAGTGTGCTGCTAATTAGCAATTAGCTAGATTTCACAACCCCCCCCCCCCACCTGAACTCACTCCAAATAGTGTGCTGCTAATTAGCAATTAGCTAGATTTTACAACCCCCCCACCCCCACCCTCGTTAAAATTTGCTTGAATGTTCTGTGGTGTTGATTTGTCTAAAGCAAATCTATGTTGCACTTTGCAAAATGCATGTGCACTCTACAAGTGCATTTGTTCCAGTGCTTTAGTAAATGAGCAGAAGCTCTGCTGATTTCCATCATCAAATCATATGCAAGCCTCAAAGTGTTTTCATTAATTGCCCTTGCATGTGATTGTGTACTCCTTGCAACATGAATGCCTTTTGACATTACCTCATTTACTGTAAGCTGGTTAGCAACTGCACCTGCAGAGTGCGACAACTGCAGTCTTGTAGCCTTTGTTAGTCCCTAAATTCCTGCGTGTCGTTAAAGTAATTTTTTTTAGGGATTTCACAACCCC
>JBBGZY010000510.1:4902500-4907500 GCA_037952925.1 Lithobates clamitans
AGGGAAAGACCCCCCCACGTTTTTGGAAAATTTACTCTGCGACACATATGGAAAGGAATCATTCTCCCCAACATTTGTGGTCGAACGTGCACACCGCCTCTCAGGCAGACCACCACCATCCGGAGCCCCCCCACGCACGTTCATCGCAAAATTCCTGAACTACAGGGATAGAGACACTATTCTACGGCTCAGCAGAGTGAAGGGCAACATCCCCCTGGGAAACAAAATGATTGCCATATACCCGGATTTCTCTGCAGAAGTACAGCGTAGACGCCGCACATTCACCGAGGTCAAAAGGCGCCTGCGCATCAAGAACATCAAATACGCCATGCTTTTCCCGGCCCGGCTACGTGTAGAGGGCGAGGACAGGGCACACTTCTTCGAGGACCCGGAGGCTGCCATCGCCTGGCTGGAGCAGAGAGAGACCCACAGATAAGTACCACTTTACAATTTACTTGTCTGCCCTATGCAACATATATGTCCCCTCAAAATATTCCACCCTATAATACCCTGATCCTCCGGACGCAACACTATTTAAGTCCAGACATCTCCATACATATGCAAGCTGATCAGTCTGCCCCCCCAACATTCTCCACATGATCAGCACCTTGAAATGCTGCAAGACTGTTCATCTGATTTACCCCACCTGGATAAACCCCTCAATTATAATAACAGAACGAATAGACTTTATCAAACACCACAACCGCATAATACATTGGGGGACTCCGACAGGATACAATCCGCAAGATCCTCAACTGACCATAACAAACACCATTTTCCCTAATGGACTTCCTATAAGACCCTACCCCAGCAACAAGTTCACCCTAAAATCGCACAGCAAGGTCCACATCTATAACCGACGGAGCACGCTTGACTTAACAATGATCCTCACCAGTGAAGGTGAGTCGAGTCCTGAACTCTACAACGGTACGCAGCGTATTTTCGCCCTATGTACCACGGTTATCCACCTGAAATGGAACGCTCTGATCATGACAGCACTGCCCGAGA
Organism: Lithobates clamitans; assembly: GCA_037952925.1. NCBI lineage: Eukaryota > Metazoa > Chordata > Amphibia > Anura > Ranidae > Lithobates > Lithobates clamitans. Next base: position 4,903,509 of record JBBGZY010000510.1, read on the forward strand.
CATTTCAGCTCCCCGAGCTCATTACTATCCTGGATACAGTGACTGTCTCTCAAGAAACCTCAACATACCATTTTTTTTCCACAGGTTGGACAAGGTTAATGCCATGTTGGCAGTTCGGGAACAAAGCCCGCACCAGGTTCGGGAGGTGCAGGGCAGGGAGGGGGGAAGGGAATGTTAGAGTTATGCAATTCTCATTGTGCTATCTAACGTCAAAAGCAAGTACCTGTCTATGTATGATTCCCAGGGTGCATCAGAAATTTGCCTATAATATTGTTACCTATGTTGAGACACTGCGGAGCGGGGTGGCCTGAGTCCTGGGGCTCAATACATAACATAAATACTTAGATGACCAACCTAAAATTTGTCACGTGGAATATCCGCGGTATCAGAGAACCTATCAAGAGGTCAGCAGTATTCTCGATCATTAAAAAACTAAAAGCAGATGTAGTGGCTCTGGTCGAAACACACGCCGAGGGCCTAGCACATAAAGTACTCCAGAGACCATGGATTGGATGGGCGTTCCATTCAACACATACTACCCTATCTAGAGGAGTTTCACTCCTAATCGCCAAAAGCACACACTTCGAGCTCCAGGACTCAGTAATCGACCCATCAGGCAGATATGTCCTCATAAAGGCCAGAATATATGGAGACCCAATCCTCCTTATGGCATTCTATGTTCCGCCACCATTTAATGCAGCCGTTATTGTTGAAGGGTTTAATTTCATGGCACTACACCCCAGCATCCCGGCAATATGGCTAGGGGATTTCAATAATGTCCTAGATCCCGCACTAGATAGACTTAATGCCTCATCTGCCGAACCTATGACATCACACCCCACAAGATTCGCCAGACTTCTATCAGATTTTGGCCTAATAGACACATGGAGATTCAGGAATCCCACAGATAAACGATTTTCCTGCTTTTCCACGTCGCATAGGGCTATGTCACGAATAGACCTCATATTAGTGTCCAAAACACTCCTCCCAAGACTGACGGACGCTGGCTTCTCTCCTAGGTCCCTCTCCGACCATTGTCCCTACTGGGCCACGCTCAAAGTTCCTCACAACCGCCCACCAGCGACATGGAGACTGAACCCTTTCTGGCTGACCATATTGCCGGAGGAGGACGATCTCTTAACAGAATGGGATAATTATTTTCAAATTAATGAAGGCTCCGCCCCAGTTCAACTAGTGTGGGAAACTTTTAAAAAACATGCCCGAATGATCCTTACCAGTAGAATTAACAAAATTAAAAGAACTTCAGAATCTGCGATAGCTAAAGCGGAGGCTGGTCTTCGAGACTCTGAAAAACTGTTTCTCGAGGCCCCCACCGCAGACAAAGCTGACAATCTTAAACTATGTACAAGGGTATTAACTCAGCTACATTATGAAAAATCCAAAAGAAAACTATTTTTCCATAGGCAACGATCATTCGAGCACGGGGAACGGGCGGGGAAACTGTTGGCCTATTTGGTACATAGTGAAGATAGACCCCCCGTGGTAATTTCACTGCGCTCACCCACTGGGACCGTAGAGACAGAACCACACAAGGTAACAGACATCTTTAGAGAATTCTTCAGTAAACTCTATACTTCATTAGCCCCCACAGACACTTCCCTGATGGAAACATTTCTGGGGAAATTAACTATTCCCCAACTCTCCACAGAACAGGTTGAGGAACTAGAGGCTCCATTGACAACAGATGAGATATCCAGTGCCTTGGCGACACTCCCTGGCTCAAAGTCTCCAGGCTCAGACGGCCTTCCGGTGGAATTTTATTCCACCTATGCAGCAACACTGACCCCTAGATTGCTACAGCTATACGAAGCCATATTCAAGGATCTCAGTCTGCCAGCCTCCATGAGAGAGGCTACTATAGTCTTAATCCCCAAGCCAGGGAAAGATCCATTAGTCCCAGAATCATACCGCCCCATATCTCTACTACAAGTAGATATTAAAATTCTCGCAAAAATATTAGCCATTCGCTTGAATAAAGTAATCCTCTCCCTAATCCATGGTGACCAGGCAGGATTTATGCCTGGCAGAAATACTTCCTTCAACCTCAGGAGACTATTCATAAATCTACAAGCCACCCATGACAATGTAGGAGCTAGAATGATCGTCGCCTTGGACACGGCCAAGGCGTTCGACTCAGTAGAGTGGAACTACCTGTGGAGCTGCCTGGCCAGGTTCGGCTTCGGCCCCAACTACATAAAATGGGTGCAGCTCTTATACCAATCCCCATCAGCGAGGGTACTGGCGAACGGGTGGCCATCCGAGCAATTCCCATTGACCAGAGGCACGCGGCAGGGATGCCCTCTGTCGCCGCTGCTGTACGCTCTGGCGGCAGAGCCCCTTGCCATCGCCATTCGGGCACACCCGGGCATAAAGGGACTCCGCAGGGGGGACGTGATTGAAAAAATCAGTACCTATGCGGACGACACCCTGCTATACCTAGACGACTCTGAAAACTCTTTGCCCCTTACACTTGACCTAATAAAACAGTTTGGTACATTTTCAGGCCTTAGGATAAATTGGGACAAATCCCAAATATTACCCCTTGACAGCTTCCCACAACCTAAAGACAGAGCACTGCTGCCCCTACAGAGAGTTGACACCATCAAGTATCTAGGTGTAAGGACTACAAGAGACCCAGCTGACTACGAAACACTCAATATAACACCGTTGTTTGCGATGCTTAAACACAAGACACAGATATGGGCTCGTCTCCCGCTGGGAGTAACAGGGCGAATAAATTTAGTTAAGATGGTCCTCTTACCCAAAGTATTATATATGACTTGGCATTCGCCAATATACCTAGTCCTTAGACATTTTAAGCTAATGGAAGTTATACTGAAACCATTTATCTGGGGAAACAACAGACATAAAATCGCCTGGCAAAAACTCAAAAACCCCACAGACCTAGCGGGAATGGCCCTACCTGACCTCAATGCCTACTATATAGCTGCACAGCTGTCCCAAATCTTTCATATAGACAAGACAGATAGCGAAAGATTCATGCACTTCCTATGTCCCAGGTGGGCTCATCCAACACAAGACCCACTGACTGTAATAGCAGGAAAAACCACTAGAGAAGATAAAAATGTAAGAGGAAAAACACTGCTATATCACTACACTAAGATATGGAACCTAGCCATGGACAAACTACAACTGTCAGCAATTAATGAATTCACCCCCCTATGGCATAATATAAACCTCCCAGAATTTAACATAATACCAGATAATGAGGTGTGGAGTTCTAGGGGGATCTTCTACATGTCACATATCATTCACAACGGCAGACTGAAAACCTTTGAAAGACTGCAAACAGAATTTGCATTACCAAACCAAATGCTCTTCAGGTATATACAACTACGCCATGCCTTCTACACACAATTCCCGCAGGGGGAAACAAATTTGACAAACAACCCATTAATGGAGGCACTGAAATGCCCTGACCCTAAAAAACTAATATCTCAATTCTATCAGATGCTGACACTGCCGCAGGCTACCAAAGCAGCCTACGCCCTAAAATCAAGGTGGGAGGGAGAAGTTGGCACAATAGCAGACGATGAGTGGAGCGATGCCTTAGATGCATGTAAACTAGTGTCCCCTAAGTTGTCAGACCGCCTAACCCAAACCTTCCTGCTACATAGAGCATACCTCACACCACTCAAGCTAGCAAAATTCAAGAGTAACCAAACAACAATATGCCCAATGTGCAATCAGGCCACAGGTACTTTTTTTCATCTACTATGGCAGTGCCCTCGAATCCAAGCATACTGGGCGCAGATAGTACGCTTCCTACATGATACTATGGGTTCCCCAGTAACACTACAACCCAAGCTCTGCATACTGGGAATCCTATCAGACCCAGAGATAAATAAACTCAAAAAAATATTTGTTCACGAAACACTCTTCTCCGCACGTAAAGTCATTGCCAGAAATTGGATGAGGCCTAACCCCCCAGAGTTCACACACTGGATAAT